>APFE030715735.1:65677-98883 GCA_000404065.3 Pinus taeda | reverse complement strand
AGAAATAATTCGAAATGTCTTTGCTTGGAGAACTGACATACTTTCTTGGATTGCAAATCCAACAAAATGAAGGCGGTATCTTCTTGTCTCAAACCAAGTACCTCAAGAAAATTCTAAAGAAGTATGGCATGGAAGATTCAAAACCAATATGTACCCATATGGTTACAGGATGCAGTCTCAGTGCAAATGATGAATCAATAGCAGTGCATCAACCAACCTATAGATCCATGATTGGAAGTCTACTTTATTTGACAGGCACACGACCAGACATCATGTATGCAGTGGGAATAGTTGGAAGATTTCAGGCAAATCCTAAGGAAACTCATCTTCAGGCAGTAAAGAGAATTTTCAAGTATCTTCAAGGAACTCAAAACTATGGCTTATGGTATCCTAGAGATACAGATCTCACTCTTCATGCTTATACAGATGCAGATTCGGCTGAAAGAGCACAAGTGGTGGTGCATTCTTTATGGGTTCCAGATTAGTATCTTGGTTCAGCAAGAAATAGAGTTCGATTGCTTTATCTACAGCTAAAGCGGAATATGTGGCAGCTGCATCTTGTTGCACTCAACTCCTTTGGATGATGCAAACCTTGCAGGATTTTTAGATCACTTGTACTACACCTATCTCCATCTTATGTGATAATACAAGTGCAATCAGCATTTCAAAGAACCCAGTCGTGCATTCAAAGACCAAGCACATATTGATCAAGTATCACTTTCTCCGGGAACAAGTGTTGGAACAAAAGGTTAAATTGGAGTATGTTCCTTTTAAGGAACAAGTTGTTGATATTCTTACCAAACCACTGCCCAGGGAAACTTTTGAATATCTCAGACAGAAGCTGGGAGTAGTTGATGCATCATCCTACTATTAAATCTTGTCAGTTTCAGAGAAAAATGGGTGTATGGGTGTTGCCTGAGGAGGATTCGCGTACATACGCCGTTTTTTGTAGAGAAAGTCACGTATATGGAGGCTTGATGGATATCAGAACGGATAGGCTCTGACAGGGACCATCTAGCATAGGTTCAGGGGGAGCAGATAAACTTCTAATGATGCATTGTTGGCATTATCTTAGAAGCTTTTGGTTCTAGTTCACAACTATTGTTGGTTTCAGGTGGAACGAAGGCAGAGAAAGAATAGAAGGAAATCAGGGTTGCTCATCTGAATGGTGATTCTCAGATGCTGCTACTATCAGTTATTGGTGACTTTCATAAGTCTGGCTCTAGATATTTTGTCTCTATGTCATGTATCTCTTTTGTTGTGTCAAGGTCATGTAATGGCCTATCTTGGTTTCCCCACTATGCCTGGGATAAAGATGTAATGTTCTTGTTTATCATGTGTAAACTTTTGATGTATCCCCACTTGGTTGGGAAATGGATGTATGTATGAGTCCTTGGTGATAGGAAGGTCATTTTATGATAGAGTCATGTTCTTCTTGTAAAACATCTTTTTGCAGAGCTTGCTTATAGTCAAGGGGAGCATGAACAACACACTTCAGCAGAGCAGAGACTTCAACATGTACTCAGAGGAAGCATGGAAAGAGTGGTACACCTTGGCATATACAAAGGGGGATCTCATTCAGATATTTCAGCAGGTACTCAGGGGGAGTATGGGTAGCAAAATGTTTCTCTAGGAAAGAGATTATCTTGGTTTGCCCTTTGCCCTTGATGTCAAAGGGGGAGAGTGATTGGTTGTTGTTGCCATCAAGTCCAAAGGGGGAGATTGTTGGCATTATGATACATATGTTGTACTTGATGGCAACCCACCCATCTCAGATGATAAATTATAGTGCAGCAAAGTTCATGCACTTTCATGAAGATAAAAGTTTCTTTCATGTAGAGAAAAGTTCACGCACTTTCATGCAGAGAAAAGTTTATTTCTTGTAGAAAAAAGTTCAAGGAATTCTATGCAGAGAAAAGTTTATTTCATGTGGAGAAAAATTCACGGACGCTTATGCAGAGAAAAGTTTATTTCATGTAGAGAAAAGTCCACGGAATTTTATGCAGAGAAAAGTTTATTTCATGTGGAGAAAAGTTCACGCACTTTCATGGTTGGTTCATGGTATTAGTCCGACAGTTTTTGATCCTATGGTTTTGGTCCGTGATATTGCATCCAAAAGTGTTGATCCCAAGTATTGGGTTCATGGTATTGCGTTATTATGGTTTTGGACCGTGGTATTGTGAAAGGCCTAAGACTATAAAAGAGGAAGGAGATCATTTGGCAAAGCATCATCTGAATTGTTATTGAATATCTGATAAAGTGCTACATCTGGAATACTGGTAATTGGGTTATGGTGCAGATCTGGATCTAAATGAAGGAGGAACCTTAGTGCAAAGAGAAGGATAAGTTCTATTGATGGGTCATAATATTTAAGCCTGAATGATAGTATCTTTGTATGATTTTGATCTGTTATATGTGGCACTTGCTTGATCTATAAATCAGATAATCTGGGTTAATTAGTGTTTGAATATCTGAAAGAGAGAATTATCCTTTATAGATCTGTACGCAGGTTTCAGGTTATTAAAGCAGCGTATGTCTTTTGAGTTGTGATCTAGCTGCTTCTGTTCATTGCTGCAGTGTTATGGGTTCAAATTTGGTGTGTGGTTATTGTTACTGTGAT
This sequence comes from Pinus taeda, assembly GCA_000404065.3. NCBI lineage: Eukaryota > Viridiplantae > Streptophyta > Pinopsida > Pinales > Pinaceae > Pinus > Pinus taeda. The sequence goes on along the minus strand of APFE030715735.1, from coordinate 96,263 downwards.
TTGGATACAGCTGTCAGAGAAGTGTCTACTTGATTCAGTGCTAATTGGTGAAAAGGAGATTGTTTGATGCAGAAATTCTTGATGATTGATTGATGTTCATGGATCCAGTCTGAAAATGTATGAAACGTGGTACCTGGAGGAGAGAAGATTGTAGGTCGGCGCCTACGTACTAGTATCTTAGCTAGTACAAGAACTAGGGGGTTGTAGCTCCCTTCCAGGAGAAACTGGAAAACGAGAGAGAGTTGTAGCTCTCTGGAGGTTGCAGCCTGCGTACTGGTAAAGGACTGCACCAGTACAAAACCATTGTAAAAGGAGTTTCTAATTTGAAAGAAGATAGAGACATATTGCAGCAGGTGGTTTTCACCCACATTGGGGTTTCCACCTTATATCTGGTGTTCTTTGATGTGATTGTCTTCTGCTTTGTTTTACTGTTTCTGGTTATTGGTTATTTGATACACAGATTAACAATCAACATCTGAAAGATAAAGTAAATTATAAGTGTGCATAGTATACACAGGTTTCCTTCTACATAGTTGCGGGTTTAATTAACTGAAGTAGTGTATATCATTTGGATTTGAAAAAGGAATATTTGACTTGATAATACTGATTCACCCCCACACTCAGTATTATTTCCAGCATTCTCTATCAAACAGGAACCCGACCAAACATCATGCATGTAGTGGGAATAGTTGGAAGATTTCAGGCAAATGCAAAGGAAACTCATCTTCAGGTAGTAAAGAGAATTTTCAAGTATCTTCAAGGAACTCAAAACTATAGTCTATCGTATCCTAGAGATACAAATCTCACTCTTCATGCTTATATAGATGCATATTGGGCTAGAAGCGTGGATGACAGAAAAAGCACTAGTGGTGGTGCATTCTTTATGGGTTCCAGATTAGTATCTTGGTTCAGCAAGAAACGGAGTTCGATTGCTTTATCTACTGCTGAAGCAGAATATGTGGTTGTTGCATCTTGTTGCACACAACTCCTTTGGACGATGCAAACTTTGCAAGATTTTCAAATCACTTGTACTCCACCTATCTCCATCTTATGTGATAATACAAGTGCAATCAGCATTTCAAAGAACCCAGTCATGCATTCAAAGACCAAGCACATACCAATCAAGTATCATTTTCTCCGGGAACAAGTGTTGGAACAAAAGGTCAAATTCGAGTATGTTCCCTCCAAGGAACAAGTTGCTGAAATACTCACCAAACCATTGCTCAGGGAGACATTTGAATACCTCAGACAGAAGCTGGGGGTAGTTGATGCATCATCCTACTGTTGAATTTTGTCTGTTGTACGCAGGTGGATACACGTACATTTTCCGGTCTATGTGGGTCGAATGGGTCTATCAGAGATCATCTGGCACAGGTTCAGGGGGAGCATATATTCTTCTAATGATGCATTGTTGGCATTATCTTAGAAGTCCTTGGTTTTATTTCTCAAGAGTTTTCTAGTGGAGTAAATCAATGTGTGTTGGTCTGAAGGTTGATTCTGCTGATGATAATTGTTCTTGTCTCTATGTCATGTACTTCTTTTCATATCAAGGTCATGTAATGACCTATTTTGGTTTCCCCACTATGCCTGGGATGAGTGATTTTTGTTTATCTTATGTATTCCCACTTGGATGGGAGATGGATGTATGTATGAGTCTTGATGATAGGAAGGTTACTTATGATGTATGGAGTCATGTTCTTTCTTGTAGAACATCTTTTTGCAGACAACATTTCAGCACAGAGCACGTACTCAGGGGGAGTATGGTAGTCCGCCCCTTTGTCCTTGATGTCAAAGGGGGAGAGTGATTGGTTTATGTTGCCATCAAGTCCAAAGGGGGAGATTGTTGGCATTATGATACATATGTTGTACTTGATGGAAACCCACTCATTTCAGATGATAAATCATAGTGCAGCAAAGTTATTTTCTGGTTCCGCAAGTGCACAGATCAAAAGATGCAATTATCGACTGGTTGCGTAGGAGAACTGTTGAAAAGGTGTGGATATGTTTGCAGGTATCCCACACAAAAGGTGCGAACCTAAAATACACGGACTTTCATGTAGAGAAAAACATGCATCTTATGTTTGGTCCATGGTATCTAGTCCAACGTTTTTGATCCTATGGTTTTGGTCCATGGTTTTGGCATCTAAAATATTGAACCCAGGTTTTGGATCCCTAGTATTGTTTCTCAATGGTTTTGATCCATGGTTTGAGTAAGTTCTTGACTATAAAAGGGAAAGGAGATCAGTTGGCAACACACAAGTGTTGAAAATCTTAAGAAGAGTAAGATCTGAATTTCTGATAATCGGTTGGTGAGACATAGTTGAATCTGAATCAAGGAGAAACCGGAGCATTATAAGTCAGATCTACTGAAGAGTTGGGATCCCTTTGACGCATGAACAGATCTGTGATTTCGACAGTCTTGGGTATGTTTAAGAACTAATAAACTGTCTAAATCCGGAGGTGCGCAGGAGTGCCAATGGCGCAGTGCGGAGGTGCGCAGCACCAGATAAGAAGCAGGTGCAAAGGTGAGCAGAACCAGAGAAGAAGCAGGTACGGAGGTGCGCAGTTGAATCAACGGAGTAGGTGTGGAGGTGCGCTGAACAATAGATAGTGCAGGTGCGGAGTTGCGCAGACTCGTCATGGCAGAAGTGCGGATATCTGCAAGTTTCCTTCGCTGAAATTACGGACCTTTCCTAAAATATATTTTAGCTATCTTTTATCTATTTCTGCATAGATCTAGGTTTAAATTTGTGTCTGGTTATTGGTGTTATTTTGTGGTTACTGCATTCTGAGAAGTTATTTGTTTAAAGGAGATTAGGTGATGCACATGTACTTGATGTTTTGGATCCAGTTTGAAAATTTATGAAACGTAAAGAGAAGGTTGTAGCCTTCTGTAGGTCAGCACCTATGTACTAGTATTTCAGCTAGTACAAGAGCTAAGGAGGTTGTAGCTCCCTTCCAAAAGAAGCCAAAAAACGAGAGAGGGTTGTAGTTCTCTGCAGGTTGAAGCCTGCGTACTGGTAAAAGACTGTACCAGTACAAAATCATTGTAAGAAGAAGTTTCTAATTGAAAGAAGATAGAGACATATTGCAACAGGTGGTTTTCACCCACATTGGGTTTCCACCTTACATCTTGTGTCCCTTGGTGTGACTGTCTATTTTTTGTTCCTGCTCATTATTCTATGGTTCTAACATACAGATTAATGACAAACATCTGAAGAATAAATTAAATTATAAGTTTGGAAGGTCTATGCAAGTTTCAATTGGCAGATCTAAAAATATTTGTATAAATTGATAAGAGTTTGATAATATTGATTCACCCCCCACTCTCAGTATTATTTCTAACATTCCCCATTCTTGTCATTGATGAATTATTGGATGAATTGCATGTATCAACTTACTTCACCAAGTTGGATCTTCGTTTAGGGTATCATCAAATCAAAATTAAGACCAAAGACATTCCTAAAACAACATTTAGAACTCATGAGGGTCATTACGAATTTTCGGTCATGCCTTTTGGCCTTACCAATGCACCTTCTACATTTCAAGGTTTGATGAATTCCATTTTCAAACCCTTACTTAGAAAATTTGTGTTAGTATTTTTTTATGATATACTAATATACAACAATTCTTGGAAGGATAATGTTGAACATGTTGACAGGGTGCTCAAACTATTGGAGGAGAAACAATTATATGCAAAAGGCTCCAAATGTTTCTTTGGAGTATAAGAGGTGGAACTTCTGGGTCTTATTGTATCTCATGAAGGTGTTAAGGTATACCCTAGAAAAATTAAAGCCATTAAGGAATGGAAAATCCCCACATCCATAAAGCATCTGTGAGGATTTCTCGAGTTAACAGGGTATTATTGCAATTTTGTTAAGAATTATGGGAGAATAGCAGAACCTCTAACAACATTATTGAAGAAAGATGCATTTTCATGGACTCCAGAAGCAACAAAGGCCTTCGAACATCTTAAAGAGGCAATGTGCCAAGCACCAACCTTAGCTACACCGAACTTCACAAAAACCTTTATTGTGGAATGTGATGCTTCAGGAAATGGAATTGGTGTTGTTTTAATGTAAGATGAAAGACCCACTGCTTTCAAAATTTGACCAATCAAGGGAAAATATTTACACAAAGCTATTTATGAGAAGGGAATGTTGGCAATACTACATGCACTTAAGAAATGGCGACCCTACCTAATGGGAAGACACTTTAAGGTAAAAACGGATCATGATAGTCTTAAATACTTTTTAGAACAAATATTATCCTCTGAAGAGAAACAAAATGGGTCACCAGATTTTCGGGTTATGACTTTGAAATCATCTACAAAAAAGGAAGCAAAATGTGTGGCAGATGCACTCTCAAGAAAGGATGAGGATGTGGAAGCATTGTTGTGCACCATTTCTATTATCCAACCAGATTGGATAAATGAAGCAAGGGAGGAATGGAAGAATGACGAAGAAGTGTGGGAACTCATTCGAAAGTTACAACAATATCCCAGTACATCTAATACATTTTGCTAGAAAAATGATTCGTTATGGTACAAATATCACTTATACCTATGTAAGAATTCCCAACTCAAACAAAATATTCTTATGAAATTGCAAACTTCTCCCTTAGGAGGGCACTCAGGATTTTTAAAAACATACCACAAGGTTAAGAAGGAATTTTTTTGGGATGGCCTTAAATCAGATATTCAGAAGTTTGTTGTGGAATTTTTGGTTTGCCAACAAAATAAAGTTGAAACGATTAAGACCCCAGGTCTATTACAACCTTTATCCATTCCAGGCCAAATTTGGGAGGAGGTTTCAATGGATTTTATCATAGGTTTACCCAAGACCGAGGGAAGGAGTGTCATCATAGTGGTTGTTGATAGACTTACCAAGCATGCACACTTTTGTGCATTATCACATCCATTTAAAGCCAGTACAGTTTCTACTACATTTATAGAAACAATTCAAAAGCTACATGGAAACCCAAAGATTATTGTAAGCGATAGAGATCCCATTTTCAATAGAAATTTTTGGATAGAATAATTTTATTGTCTTGGGAAAACTGTGATAGTAAACAATTTTTTGCAAGGATATCTTCATTGCTTTATATCTGATAAACAGACATAATGGGTAAAATGGTTTCCTTTAGCTAAATGGTGGCATAACAATTCCTTTTATACTGTAGTAAAAATGACCCCATTTACGGCACTTTATGGATATCATCCTCCATCCATCACATCATATTTAAGAGAAAATTCTAAGGTTCAAGTAGTGGAACATCACATCGAGCATCAACAACAAGTTCTCCAACTCTTAAAAGATAACTTCACATTGGCGTTGAATAGAATGAAACAATAGGTAGATCAACATCGCAGCGAAAGAAGTTTTGATGTATGTGACTGGGTATTCCTACAGCTACAACCATATAAACCAATGTCCCTCAAACAAGATAAGAAGGATAATAAATTATCACCAAACTATTATGGTCCATACAAGGTGTTGCAAAAGATTGGTACGATGGCATACAAATTGGAGCTTCCTGTAGCTTCCCAAATGCACCCAGTCTTCCATGTTTCATGTTTAAAGAACATCATAGGTGACAAGATCCTAGTTCAAACAATATTTTCAAAACTTGATGAGGAAGGAAAAATCATATTGGAACCGGAAGCAGTCACAGAAACAAGAACTCGATAGCTACGAAATCGATCAATTTCAGTGTATCTCATCAAGTGGAAGAACTTATCTGCTGAAGATTCCACATGGGAGGATGAGAATTTTATACAGAAGCATCCAGAACTACTCAAGTGTTGAGGAAAATGCTTTTCAAAAGGAGAGGGGCATGTTAGGCCCCTATAATACTAGTGATTCCCCCATTACTATTGTCATCGTATCCCTTATTGTTATTATTGTGCCCCTATTGTCCCCATATTGTTATTAGTATGCCCCATAGAAACCCACTATTGTTATTTTTGTAACCTTATGTTATTATTGTTATGTTAGCTTGATTATATTGTGACCCCTAGACTCTTATATATAGAAGGGAGGTTTAGTCATTTGTATCATCCAATAATTGTTCATTTATGTAATGTAAAGGAGGTTTCTCCCTCGAAGAGTCTGAATTCTAAGGCGTTGATCTATCTTTTCTATCTTTTTGTGAGCTAGTTTGCTAACAGGCCTGATGATCTCTAAACAATATAAATGGAATTCCAAGAAGATAGTGTATGGATTTTTGAAGGAAAAAAACCATTTCAAGTGCTTCTCTTTCTATTTTCAAATAATTACTTTCCACCCTATTTATTTTATGACTAGAGTAAGAATTTGGATGGTCAATTATATCAGAGTCAAGCTAGTCCATTACTGCCTCGATTGCTATATTTGGTGCATCAACATGCACATGAAATATCTTATTATAGTTAGAAAGAGAATATTAATATAGGTTCCTTTGAAACTTCCTCTTTAACAACTCAAATGAGTGTTAAAATTGTCTACTCTAAATTTATTTGACATATTTTCTCAAAAGTTTGTCAATAAGAAACATAATATTTGGATAATGGGATATATTTCCGATAATATCCCATAAATTGCAGGAAAAAAACATTTTCTTTGATTCATCGGATTCCTTAAGGTGAATATCACCTTGATTTATCCATGCCTAACATACTACATGACCTAGTAATATCCTAATAGGTGTAGAAAATAGGTGTTTTGTGATGTTGATAGATAGATGAATTTGTTTGAATTATTCTAATGTCATTATGAGCCAGTAATATGATCTTTCAAGAGGTTGTAAACATTACAATCTAAAAGTATAATGTGATTGTCTTGTATATATATTATTGAAAATATTTAACTATTATTCTTGAGAAGATTGACATTGCATTTTGAAGTGACTTTGCCATCACTTAGATGACTCTCATGCACTAGTAATCTACTACTCTAGAATTTCCTTCTCATTCAACTTAAGAAAACTCCTTACATAACACATCTCCCTTATTTTATTTTGTCATTTTTCCTTTTCTATAATTTTTATGTCTCCCAATGTTTGTAATAATGCATATGTTGACGTGTTCTTTTGATAGACTCTTCATAAAGCATATATTTTCATGTATTTTTTCTTCAACAACTTCTTCTCATAATGCCTTGTCATGATTGGATGAATTTTTAACTTTTATAGGTATCTCATAAATAATTAACCCCCGATCATCACCCTTGGCTTACTCTTGGTCGGGGACAAGGAAAATCAATAACATCATCATTTTCTTAAGAAATAATCTTGGGCTTCTTTTGTGTTACAACGGTCATCTAATAATTTCTCCTAGTTGGCTTGTCTCTCTTCTCAATTGTAAATTAATGATTCCCATAATTGGGCTTGGTATTCAATGATATATCCAACATCCTTATCTAAGAGAAATATATCTTCTTGATTGTAAATTAATTATTCCCATAATTGGGCTTGGTATTCAATGATATGTCCAACCTCCTTATCTAAGAGAAATATATGTAGTAAAGAAGGTATGGTATAGAGGAATCTTTCATGGAAACTAATGTAGAACTTTTCTTTGATTTTGTCCATATAGGTGTGGTCTTTGAATTCCTGCTCCTTACAATAATATGTAAGTATATTTTCAACACTATCATGTATATTTTTTCTTCCTTTATTAATATTCTTTAATAGTATCCATTCATTATTGATGAGTCATTGTATTAAAATGTTGGTCATTGTATTTCTTCAACTTTGTGAGGATTGGTTCAATGAATTTCTCATGAGTTTCAGTGAAAAATTGTGATTTGGGTTTTTCTAATGATAGTAAGTTTCTGTGTGCATAATTATTAAGTTAATTATTCATATTTTGTGGTGTTGTTATCATATATTTTTCAAGCTCAACATTTATGTGCATTATGAGACCAACTTCGCTTAAGGAACTACCAACAACAGACTCTATGTTGTAATCTAATGAATTGTATACATGTGTAACCAACTAATCCATACAAAAATAAAATATTATATAAAGAGATACATGTAAAACATATGGAAGAGAGAATACAAGATAAAAAGAAGAACTGCTAGACCAACAATAAAACTCTTTATATTATTCCATAACTATCATTATATGCGTCATTTAATACATGCATATTTACACTAGACTTTGAATATTATATCAAATTAATTGTATAGTCAAATCAATAGGGAAGTCAATTCAACATATGTCTTCATATTTCAAGTAAAATTTATATTAACCTATCTTCACTCATTATATATAGTTAACTAGGTTAACTAGCCCCTCCAACACTATTGTTGATTAGAATACGATGAAACAAAGGAAGCATTCTAGAATGAGAAATGGTACCTCAATAACTATTTCCATTTTGTCTTGCACAATATGATGAGAGAGGAGCTCCATAACAAAAACTACATTGGTTGGAATTTTATGATGTAGAGAGTAGACCCATTATATAAAACTAGTTCAGAGGTCCAATAAATCCATTGGTTGTATGAGAGAACCCTAATTTCTCATGTTGAAAAGGTTGAGGAGAAAAGCGTAGGAAAAACCATGTACAAAAACCCTTATTTGGCATACATAAGATTAAATTGTTGCACCCTTTGTGACTATTTAATATTTAGTTTGCAACATAGTGGTACACATGTCTTTGGAAATGAAAGGAAAAAAAAGATTTTAGAAACTAGTTATGGATTAGTTTATCATGAACTTTAATTTTACATAGACTGAACCACTTATGCCGTTCATGGATGTGGTTTGTGATGTAGATGGACGTGTTTTGTTGAAAATACAAAAATATCTCATATCCCATGTCATGATGAACTAGGAGTTATAAATAACAAAGAAAATCATTTGCAATAGATGCAAATGTTGTTTGAGTACCAATAAGTTCATCAATGTTCTACTTAGTTATCTATCTAATCAAGGTTATTTGAAACAATGTTGACTAAATGGAGCCTTCCAATACATTATGGGAGGATCACCACAAGAAAAAGTAATAGTATGATTATATATATAATCATCTTCTTTACCTTCAAATTTATGAATTTTATAAGCTAGCTTTGTTGGTATAGTGAACCAAGCAATATTGTGCAAGATGTGATGATTAGTCAATTTAGTGACATAAAGTAAATTTGGAAATATCATGAATGGCACACTAGTGTTCCAAGTGTCATTTAGCTAGGAGTTTGTATTTTGTACATTCCAAACCATGTTTAGATTTTCTATGTTTAAATTCATTAGATTGGGTTGGGTACTTTGTTAAGTATTACCACTAGTATTTCCTAACAAATATGATCCAGATATGGTCGACCCTAAAATTCAGGAAATCAGATGAAAATATATGGGAGATTTGGTCAATGAACTTCCAAGACCCAAAATGAATCCCAATAATGGTGGGAGACTCTACAAGTATCAAGAATAATGGGGTCTTAGAGGATCTTCTCAGATATTTGACTGTGTTGAGATGTGTGTTGACTGGGAAGGACTACAAAATTGTTTTTAATAATATGGTCTATTTAAAGAAAATTAAGCACAAATAAACTACAATAATGTGATAAAACAATGATTTTTATAGAAAGGACTTTTTTACAACATGAGTATGAAAAAATAAAACCACTAGTTCTAAAGACCTAAAATCCTTCCTTTCAAATTATAATTAGAATTTCCTAAATTTTAAATAGTGGGCCATGAATCTATTAGAAGAAAATAATGAAGTATTAAAGGGGGGCTATAATTATGGATATGGTGTCACACTTTAAAGTGGATAGAAATGTTTGCCAACAACTATTCAAAATCACCTCAAGGTGCCATCACATCCCATGATCACCACCTTTTCTAAATGGCATATGATCTGATCACTAGGCTACCTTCATTCAATGGGGGCAAATAATATTAGTTTTTAGGTGTCGACCCATGATTTGAAACACTGACAAAGACTTGGGAGACTTGAGGAGATTCACAAAATCATAGGCCTAAGCCTTAACTTCCTCATAGGTTTCTTCATACCACTATCATTTTTACACTAGATGACGAAGGATTTAAGTACCTTGAAAAGATAAATTCTATGTCTCAAATATAGAGTGACAAATAAGGGTTATTTATATTCCTACCCCTGGATCCATCACTAAAGTAAATTTTTATTCTGTGACATCACAATGGAGGATTTTAATGGTTACCTTAGAGTTACTTTCATAGAGTTTGTAACTCGGGTGGTATCCCAAGCATGTTTTTCTAGGTGTAAATACGTGGTTTGATATGAGAAACCACACAAGTTTAAGAATTGCAACATATGGATACCCCATAGTCCTCACAATTCCCTTAATTAAACTATGTGAGAGAGAAACCAAACACCAAAATAAAATGTTGGAAAAGAAAACTAAGACTAGAAGATGTGGATATCATAAATCCTTAATTCCTTTAACAAACTCCCCTCATGTTTGATTTCAACTTTAAAGTGAGGAATTAAAATCCTTAAGCTAATTTTCAATATCAAATTGAATATTTTCATATTGGGGGTGCTTACAGTTGGCTTAAATAACTATGTGATTTTCTTGAAAAGCAACAATAAAATAAAGCTAATTATACATTAGAAGAATTGGGTGGTGCTTACTTGAGTTAATATTTTTGTGCTTAATTAATGTTGTAGGTGGAATGATGAAATTTTTGCAAACTATTTTTATTCCACCTAAATTGATTTATTAGAAAAAAAGTAGAGAGCATACTATGGATGTAAAAATATTCTTGAAGCACCAAATTGGTTTTATTTTGGAAAAAATCAAACTAATCTAATTATAATATACTCACTTTCTTAAAAAATATTGAGTAACACAAGTCAAATAGCTTTACAAAATGTAGAAAGAAAACTTGAGGCATAATAAAATAAAGAGGATAAAATAAATAAATTGTGTGAGGGAGGAACATCAAGCTTGCATAATGTTGCATGGTTGTTTCTTTGATAGACTTGTAAGTTAGTTGGAAAAGAAAGCTAAGGAATTTTCATATAGACATAAGAAAATTGATTTATAAGGAAGTTTCTAACTACTTTGAACTCCTACATAACAAGGATAGCTACTAGAGAGTTTTTTACGACCCACCAAAGGAGAATAATGTGAATCCAAACCCAGTGGATTCTCCAAATTATTTAGATAATTGTGTATGTAGAATGCACTAGATACTCTCAAGTAATGAAAAGATTAAGCATTACTCACTATTAAAATAGTAGAGATAAAATTATTGGTGGGTTGGCCACTCGCTTCATGAAGTAAAAATGAAAAAAATAATAGAAAAAATAAAACAATAAAATTGTGAAGAAAATTTAGCTCTATTACCAATGGTGAGATAAAATTGCCTTTATGAGACACTCAAAATAAGTGGCAAGTGATGAGTTCATTCTCCTTCTCCTTAGGAGGGCCTTTATTGATTCTCTCTCTCTCTCTCTCTCTCTCTCTCGCTCGTTGCTCCTCTCTCTCTCTCTCTCTCTCTCTCTCTTATCTATCTATCTATCTAAAATGAGCTCATTCTCCTTCTCCTTAGGGCCTTTATTGATTCTCTCTCTCTTCTCTCTCTCTCTCTCTCTCTTCTCTCTCTCCCTCTCTCTCTCTCTCTCTCTCTCTAATGAGCTCATTCTCCTTCTCCTTAGGAGGGCCTTTATTGATTATCTCTCTCTCTCTCTCTTCTCTCTTCTCTCTCTCTCCTCTCTCTCTCTCTTCTCTCTTCTCTCTCTCTCTCTCTCTCTCAAATGAGCTCATTCTCCTTCTCCTTAGGGCCTTTATTGGATTCTCTCTCTCTCTCCTCTCTCTCTCTCTCTCTCTCTCTCTCAACTTCAATGAATGTAAATATTAACTCTTATTTAATATATTTCTATAGCTGAAGAGGAGAGAAGCCAAAAAAATCCCAACACATGAGGGGAAAGTTGTATGAGGGATTTGGGAAGTTTCATATCTAATTTGAATTAACTATATTATCTAATGCGAGAAATTATGAGAATAAATGATTTGAATGGAAATTGAAATCCACCCATGGTATCGAATGATGTAAGTCAAGAAGGAACCAAAAATACTATAAATAATAGTCATCATCTTGCAAAAATACAAATTGGTCTACTATGATGCATTTGTAAAAGTTTCCCTAAGTTAATAAAGAGTTCTCCTTCCTTTCATTTATTGGGATGTATTTAGTGTGTATCTATATTTTTTTCAATGTTTTTGACAATAGTTTAAGGGAATATTGTGTTTTCTCTCTCCTCGTTTTTGTTGCTCAAGTCTCCTAAATATTAGCCTCCAAGATCCATATTAGTGGTATAAGAGCTAGGTTATGAATTCATGACAACTGTATTTTGAACTAGGTTTTGATTCAAGCTAGGTGATTTAGTGATCAATGCCTACAAAATATATCAACGTTATCTTATAGGAGGATGCAATGTTTTTCTCATTATGATGGATTTTGAGTTACATTTTTCTTTTATAGATGAAGCATTAGGTTTCAACTATGGAAGAATGGGGGACAATCCTCCTCCTCCAAGTGAAGTGGAAAAAATCCTACAAACCACAATGAATGACAAGATGAAGATCTTCAATGTGGATCCTGATGTCTTACATGATTTTTCAAATCCAAATAATACGATGTTTGTTTCCATGGAAAATGAAAAAATCATAGTCCTTAACAAATTACCTACAACATAGGATTGGGTGAAGAAAATGTGGCTCCTTTTGCTCCAACTAAAAATATAATTGCCACAATTGTGAGGACGGGATTATTTCCATGGGAGCAAAGTGTTAATATCCCAGCTAGTTCTTTCCATGTGAAATCTTCATTCCTCTCTTTTTGGTGCCTCTTTTTATAAACAAATCAAGGTCTCCAAACCTCATTTTCTCAGTATTATAGCTACTTCAAAGGCCCCATCCATAGGAAGGTTCCAACAAGGCTATGATAGAGTTATTTTGAATCCATTATTGAAATATCTTAGAACAACAAGGTATCCTTTCAAATTCAATACTTATTCATAGTATGGCTACAAAAATAATACCTTGTACAATTCTATATTTAAGAAAAATCTAGGTGTATTTGAGAAGAATATTGGAATAACATATTCCAACATGTTCCAAGCTCAATTAGATGTTGCATACTCAATTAGGAAATTGTTGGGGTTCTCAAATGTAGATATTTTTGTGGAAGAAACTAGGTGTCCATTTGTGAGATATCCCAACCAAACAACTGTCAATATGGAGAATGGTCTTTCCTATAATGGAAATATAGTTAAACTTGTCAATTCCAATGGGGGAACTTTGATGGTGCCCATCAAAACTTTTTATACCTACACATTTTCTCTCTTTAATGAAGATATCAAGATTGGAACTACTCTAGAATGAAACTTTGGGCTATTCAAGCCAGACATGACCATGGTTTATGATTTCAGACTCATGAAGTATGATATTGCAACTCCTACGCCTATTTCTAGAACACTAGAAATGTTGACCAGGAGTAGAGGTTTTATAGGTATTTTTGCTAAAATTGTGATCAGTATTATGTTTAATCCCTTACAAGAATTTCAACAGATCCTTGGGACAAAGAAGGTAGTTCTTACATAGGTTTCACATCATAACCATAGCAAGGCGCCAAAAAAGATCAAGGGGATTCAATATCTTCATGTTGAGCTTCTCAGTGAAGAGCTTGTCATTAAGGATGTCATGTTGTTGAGGTGGAGGGACGAATTTGGTTGTACACTTGAGAGTTTCATGATATTGGGATCCACATCGTATTTCTAAGATAATAATTTGAGGAAAAACCATCATTCTACTATTCAGAGAATAACAGAATCTAATGAGGATTCAAATGGTAATGAAAATATACTAGAATCATTCTAAATGGATGGTAGGTTAAATATGAGAGTAGTTTGGACCATAATATAGTTAATTATATCTTCTACATGGGATTATTTGTTGCAAGTGATTATTTTTTATCATCCAATGCTTTAGAATATCATTCTCACTAATGCAAATCCAATTTGTCTTTCAAAATGCATAGTGTGGTGAGTACATGGCTGCCATGGGAGTCTTTTTCTTGTTGCATATCATATACCAATAATTTCCTTTGTCTTAGAACATCAACCAACGACTTGTCATCATTTATGTTTGATTTTCACATCTTTCTTTTCTTCTTTCTGGTGCGGCTTTACTTTTACTTCAAAATATTGACAAATGCCATTATTTTTGTTGTGTTATATGGACTTACTAGCTTATATTTTGTTGGAGTGATGGTTCATTTGATCCTTGTCATAGCTATAGTTACGTTCCTTTTTGTTCTGTAGAAATATCTTCAATTATTAAAAAAAAATCCACTTTGATTCACTGTAAGCCTAAATTTGCATCTATGATTGTCAGCAAAGGCTTAAGTAATTTCAAGGCACCTTCCAAGGTGTTTGTAGCTCAAGCATTTCCATTCCAGAAAAAGGGTGTATGGATCACACCCTTAGGTGTAATCTATTTACTTATGAGGTATGCCATCCATTTCAACTAGGTGATATCATAGGCACATTCACCTCCCTTTATCGTTATCACTACTAGGGGTGCCCATGGTGATAGGGTTATCTTTGATGACTCTCGTGAAGTGTACTTTTCACTATGAAATAATACCCCTCTTGATTCCAAGGTGATGTCATGGTGGGATTACCAATTACAACAATGGGAAAGAAAAATGTGAAACTTGAGTACTTGGAGGAAACCTTTACAACATCTATCTGCATAGTGAGAATTTACAAATATAGGCCATGAGTTTTCTACCATACCTTTGCATACCAATGTGTGAACTATCTCTAACTGGTCCACAAGAATTACAAGATAACTCTATCCTCATACCTTCATTTATCATGGTTAAGGTTCACCCACAAACACATTTTTATGGGTCAACCACACTAAACCATTTCCATCTAAGTCCATTTTCTAGGCCATACATTGTTGGTATCATAGTTGGACCATAAGATTTATAAAGTAATTTTACCCTCGAACCTTCATTCATCATGATTATGGGTCACCCACAAACCCCTGGTTATGGGTGAAGCACACAAAACCCTTGACAAAACCAATTCCATTTGAGGGCATCCACAAACCCACAATTATTGCTAAATCACACAAAACCCTTCTCTTCATTGACTCATATTTAAAAGAAGCTTCTAACCAGGGAACTTAACGCACAGGGACAATTTCCTCTTCAGGGGGCAACATTCATCTAAATGGAACTTGGTATCCACCCATGTTATTTACCCATGGTATTACATGAAGTAACTTGATAAGACACCAAAAATACTATAAATGTTTGGCCTCACCTTGCAAAAGGACATATTGGTCCACCATGGTGTAGTCATAAAATTTTCCCTCATTTAATATGGAACTATCCTTCCTTTCATTTGTTAGGATGTATTTATTGTGTATTTTTTTCAATGTTTTTGATAATAATTTAAGGGAATATTGTTTGATTTCTCTCCTCTCTCTCAATGTTCATGTCTCCCAAATCTTGTTGGTCAAGATTTGGGTCAAGAATGGGAGAGGCAAGAGGATTGGTACCAAATTGATCTAGGAATATGGGTTATGTACCCATTCTGGAGACTTTTGATTGACCACACAACATGATAAGGGACCCTAAATTCCATGTTGGGAAGTGTTCATGTGTGTGACAAAAGACAAAGAAGGATAAATGAGGAGAGAGTAGTCAACAAATGTGAGAGAGGTGTGAGAAGGGAAAATAATGTGTGCAAGTGAACTAATGAAATCTATGAGAAGAAATTAAACCATGCATGAGGATGTGAGTGTGGCTCTGAAAGAGGGGGATGAGTAATCCATTGAGTGACAACATACTTATGTTTAGTGATGATTTTAGTTAAATAGGTTAAGGAAGTTAGTTAGGAATCCTTCAACTTGAGTTAGATGGATAGGAGGAAATTTTGAATGGTTTTCCCTTCTTAAATCATGTAAGGAACTGAGAAAAGGAGAAACACCAAAGGACTACTATATTAGTGAAGGGCTTAGGATTTTTTGTTGTATAGTCCCATAGTGGCCATACTTTCTTGTGTTAATGGGCCTAAAATTAGTAATTAAAATCATAATCCTTATTTTTGTATGTGAAGGAGAGTGGAATTCATGTCATCTACCCTGATTCAAAATTTATAAAACCATGAGAGAAGCTTCCTCTTAAGGCGTTGAATCTAGTTGGGGTGGTCAACTACAAGAAATATGCAATGTAGTTGTGATTACAATTGGGTGGATGATGACTCTCCCTTCTTCAATTTGTAGCAATTTTAAGTGCATCAGATAAATGTATATATTTATTTGCTAATGAAATGAAATTATTGTTCAATTTTCATAATTTTACTATGTTGGTGATTATGTATGTTTGTCATGATAAACTAGGAGTTGTTATGCTAGTTTATTGAATATGTATGATTGATGCACTGAATTTATAGTATAGTTTTTCTCAGATACTAGGTATTGTTGGCTTATTGGGGCCTGACCTAGGTTCAAAATTGATTTATCCAAACAACTACCGGCACTACTAGCCCTTTCAGCAATAATCCATGGAGCATGGACTGAGGTATCACTCGAAGTAGTATGGGAGGGTGCTAGAACTAGGTTTCCACACCATAGAGATGTCTGATGAGTTCAAGTGCTCCACGGTTTGACCCTGCACACAAGTCGCTACGCACACTTTCCTTGACCTCGCAGCCTAATATACTACCTTCGTGTAGCCCTACCGAGGGGCTGAACGTTGCACTCTACGTTATTACCCAAGACCTCAATGGTATTCCAACGTTAGTTAATTAAATTTTCCTACTTTAGTGATTTAAGTATACTTAACAATATAAACCATTCATACAGGTGCGCGCAGTAAATAAATAGTATACTTGCAAATCATATCAAACATGCATTAACCCAAGAACAGATACACAGAATTATGACAAAAATTCTCTTTATTAATTCCTTCCTCGGTTACAGACTGGACTCCGCCCTGCGCACTCAGCTGTAAGGGTCCGCACACTCAGCTGCAGACTACTAGGCCTCTGCGCACTCAATAACAGAGCCTTCTCCTACCCTACGAACCAAAGACACACTTTACACTTGTGACCCAATCACTTAGACTTGTTACTCTTTTCTATCCTTATCTATTTAGAGGCTCTCTCTATTTATACAATCCCATGGTCTGCGGACCATGGGCAGGCATCTTCAGCCAACATTACATTACAAAACTAGGGCAGACAACCCTGTGACAGTATTATACTTTCGCATCCCGTGCCCACAATTCACGGAGCTTTACAACAAAATTTGGTCAAAACTTGGGCTTTGAGCCTCAAAACATGCCTTGGGGGAATTCCATGCCCAACAAGACCCCAACACAAACATCGTGACTCACTATCGAGTCACTTTGTTGGGGTGATGATCTTTGCACGGAGTCCCTCCAACTATTCTTGAACTGCGCAGAGGTTGACAGTGCATTGAGCTACTACTTATTGGATCTGTTGAATGCACTATTCTGAAACCTTTGTGTCTACAGTGCTTCTACGCATCAATGTGTGCATCTCCTGTATGTGCGCAAGCTTTCCTTCGATGTCTACCATGATAGTGAAGGCCTCATCGATCCAAGGCTAGACCTGTGCTTTTAGGATTGCTTCCTTATTTTGTGTCGTGTCCACCTACTCCTTCAGTGTTTTAGCCTGCTGCATCCGTGCAAGCCTCCGGGTGAGGACCACTATCTACACAATTCCTCGGACACTGTCATACCTTTGTTGGTGTTCTCGTGGCTCTATCTCTAAGCACTAGATGTTGGTGTCCTCCTACAGAGTTGTGAGGAACTCAAGTGGTTCTTCCAACATGCTGGTGCAGTCTCGCACTGCACCTTCGATTTCCTCCAATCCCACTGTGATAGTGCTAGAATGTTGTTCCCTAACTTCTGAGGGAGTGGATGGCTGTGCCTTTAACCGTAGCTCAGCGATCTGAAGATTCAGCTCCAGCTGAACCTTTGTCATTTCCTCTCTAGCCTTGCGAATGCCTGCCACTAACTATGGATCCGTGCCTCTGCTGGCATATCTGCTGGGATGGCAAGCTCGGGGACACTTTGGAAAGCATCGTCTATCACCTACACCAACTGTTTATTTTGTGACACTAATTCGTCGCGTTGCAAGCTTAGTTGTTCTATATTTATGTTCTGCTCACTGAGGACTTGGAATGCGTGGCTCTCCCTAGCTCGTAGCTCTGTAGTTATCCCATCCTACAATACATATTGTGTCTCACGTGGGAGGGCAGTGAGATTAACACCAAGGCCTTTCAGTGCTCTAACTGAATGCCTTTTGGCGTTATTTGATGTCAATAGCACCCCTTCTGGCAGCACTATTGTGTTCGTCATCTGCGCACGCAACATATGCTTTGCTGCTGTGGATCCGACTGCAAGGTTGGTCGAAAGGGTACCAACCTAAGGGGGGTGCACCTGTAATTCCTGCAACTATGCTCTGAGGGCCCCCAACACAATCTAGTTCTCCTGCATGAAATCTTGGAGAGTCTCATTTGTGATATCATGCACCATCTCACTGATGTCATGCAGATCACCCTCGGTTAGGATGACCAGGTCAATGGAAAACTTCGAGGCCTTGAACTTCTTCCGTGACCCTGCCTGCTCTACTGGGTGTTGGCGCTTTAGTTGTGTGGACACAGTTCGTGGGTTCATGCTTCCTTCCGTTGTTCTGATTCCTCTGCTTCCTGCCCTTATGAAGGTATAGTTTGGCCCTCGCCTGCCTTCGTGGTTGCTACCTGTGCTGCTGCAGCCTTTCTTACTCAGCTGCTTTCTATGTCACGTCTCGTACTACCCACACTTCTATTGCTATTGTTTCCTTCCTATGTTTTTCGACCAACTATGCGATGCGCAACTTGGCATCGTCTTTCTTCTATTGCGCTGCCAACTTCTTGATTTCTGCAATGTTTGGGGTGAGCCATTTTGGCATCCATGCCTCCAAGACATTGCAAATGGTGTTTTCGATGGCTAGAAAGGGTAGCTTTGTCCACTAATTCGTCGGGTCCTTGTGCGCCCTGATATATACATTATGTATGTCTACCTTAAATTTTGCAAAATTTTGTAGACTGTTGTAAACTGTGGGTGACAACCACGTCTTACAGTTGATCCACATTCAAATGTTCATCTCCATGAACACCCAGAATATCTTGTTGTTGCGTATCCTACTAGCATCCTTCATGGCCCAGAGCGAAACGTACTTCACAGCCTCCAGTAAATCTTTGTCATTATGGGGAATTGACTATTCTCCAGCAATTCCCCAGCTACTTGCACTATGGATAGCAACAACCATGCATAGTGGAATGTTTTTCCCTATTCCTGGACTTTGCGGAAATTCTCTAAAAATTCTATGCAGAGGAATTTAGACTAATTAAATTGGACCCCCTCTACGCACTGCCCTGCCAGTTTGACCATCTGTGCTGGTACCTCGTCTGCGCGGCACTTGCGCATAACTTTACCGGTGAGGATTTGGGTTCCTATGCATACTACTTTGTCCTTGATGTTAGAGATGGTGTAACCCCTCTTCTTATTTTCCAGCTTGTACTTCTTCTTCATGGCCTCTGTAATGGCAAAATCACTACCCTTTCCTTCCAATATGGCTGCGGGGTCTTCTCCTTTTCATGGAAGCCAAAAGATGTGATGAATCAAGTCTGTTGTGATGGGGATGGGCTCCACTAGCCATAAGCACCCATCATGCACTAGGTAGAGTAGCTGCCTGCCGATGAAAATGGTTATTGAGGTGCGGTGGAAATGTGGCACCCAAAGTACCTTCAATAGTCCAGCCTTCTCCACTCCGCACAACCACTTCCATGGCTCTAATGTTATCACCAACCCCACAATGTTATGCTTCATGAGGTTTCCAGTCTCTAGGTGAGGGAACTTCTAATGGTTAGCAAGGTCCCAATATTCAAAGTTCATGGTTGGTACGTGACCCAAGTCCGTGCCTTCAAACATAATGCCATCTGGGAGAAGCGGGGTCTAGAGCGAGCTCTTGGTCTCGTCCAGGTCCTTGGAAATTTGGCCTTCCCTTTTCGTATGGGGACATAGGTGGGTAGTTTTTTTGCAGAGTGCCTAGGCTGAGTATCCACTTCTATGCCTTCATATTCTTCTTCTACGATGGTAAGATCCTGCAAATCTTCTTCTTCTTCGTCTCTTTCTATAGTGACAAATTTCCCTTCCTCCTCCATCGACAGTTTTCTGCATAGTGAATTCCATGGGAACACGCATATGGGAGCCATTTCTTGCTTGTCCTTATTGGGTCTTGGTGTGCACGATGATTTTGGGATTTCTACCACAATCCTGGCACCTTCTAGAACATCCCCCATAGTTAGCGCCCGTGTGGTCTCCTCGACGGTCACTTCTACTATCCCGATACCATCCTTAGTTGCTGTAATTTTATTTGTGTTGAAATCTGTCACTCGCGAATTCAGGGGCTCAATCAAAGCTCGGCTCACAACACTCAGGGTTCTACTCAATCACTCAATTCGCAAATGACCAAGTGTTGTTTGTTGTGTATCCCTTTGTATTTTATAGTGCTTTTTGAATTCGAATTCGACTGTTCCCCCCAATTCCGATTCATTAATGCTTTCTTGGTAGCAGATTTTCCCAAATCTTGCCCATAAATCGCGTCTTAAATGCCTACTGCTTGCTCCATTTGGTCTCAAGTCGAGCATCCGATCATGAATAGTGACTTCAACGGTCACTTTCTGGCCAACCTGCGTGGCAATGCAGCCCCCTATGCGTGGTCACGAACCTTGGACTCTCTGCTTCTGCATGCATCTTCAATATCACGCAACTCCTAGGCAGAATAGTTTATAGTCCCGCTCTCCCTTCCAACTGCCTTGAGTGCTAAGACTATCCTTCCCTTGGCTAGTCAGGTGGCCGCACCACCCGTGTAGAGTTCCATCCTGCCCTCCATCATGGTTCTTGGAGAATCCCCACCTTTTATTGTTATGGTCAACATCGCGCACTTCACCATTTGCAACGCGCTACCTTGGTCACTTTGCTTAGCAATATGTGGTCCAAGCCAAGGCATCAAACTAATCAATTCATGACAATAGTTCTCAAACTTGTCAGCATGATCGTACATACCTTGCCTTACCATCCTAGTTTTTTTAGCAAGAAAATCTTCCTTGATCTCATCCTCTAGCTTCTTGACTTCTGCATCCACTAGCGTGCTTTTCTTTCTTAACTGTACCCTTTCTTCTTTAAGTTCTTGGAGTCTAAGGTTTCCCTGTTGGATTTCTTCCTCAAGTCCCATGCGTTCTGTTTCTTGTGGCTGTTTGATTCCTTCTTTTCGAGCTTCATGAACAATCGTATCTATGGGTGCTACTATGTGCAGAATAGGCTTTGCATGCTCCTTAGGGATTATAGCTTCTGCTTCATATTTCAGCTTCAGAAGTGCCCACGTAGTCAAGGTTTTGCACATCGTCCTATAAGCCCATAAAACCACTGGTACACGTAGGTCCCAGTCAGTTCGCTTCACATGGTGGACCACGTTTAGTGCTTCACGTACTTTATCAAAAGCTTCTGCATGAATATGCTTCTACATGCTTGGTCTTACCATACTTCATGGTTGTCATTCACACCATTTCCTTGCTCATTCTTGCTCACTGATCATGTTTCCTACCATGTGGATGGTGTGCCTTCGTGCAGGTTATGCACCATACACTTGTACCCATTTGGATAGGTGGGTGCATGGGTTGTTTCATCCATCATACTTGGATTTCATCTGCATTTGAAGCTTCCAAAATCATATGTGCACCATCCTTCTGCATTCATGCTAGTCCTCAACACTCTGCTGCTGTGTATCCCACCACCTTGCGAGCGTAGCGTGCAATACCTATTTCAGAGCATCGAACCACTACTGTTCTGACAGTTCTCTTTCAAATTTGTTTAGGAAATCATCCACCTCGTTCAACCTATCATACGTAGGTAGGTATCTTATCTTTGTTGCCACGTAGTGCATCGATCTTGTCATCATGTTACAGTTGAGCGTGGTTACCTCGTGTAACCAGTTCTACCATCATTCTATTTCCTCATCTGAATCTAAGGTGCAGGAGCTTTCGTGCTCCCACAAGAGTCTTCCATCCACTGTTGGATTCACCCAATCCTACTCCCACACGGCTATCTTGTAAATACAGTCTAGATCGTCGTTGCTATCATAGTCACACACTGGCTATGTGTAGCACAATCCTTCCACAGGGTCTAAAGGTACCACTACTCTCAGTGAATTTTTCTCAAAAATCATCTTGCGCTTCTTTAGATTTATCACTCCATTCATGTCAATGGCCCAATCTATTCCCAGTAGCGTGGGATAGGAATTGTTGTCATCAATAATCTCTATCACTTTGAAATCTGCAAGCATGCTCTCACCTTCGATATCTAACATTATTCCTTGCAATCTTCCCATAGGTAGAATCTTTTGTTGGTTCGTTATTTGTAATTGAATAGGAGACCATTGCAGCACAAGCCTGCCCATGCGCTCCCATGTCTGCTTTGGTAGGACATTCGTGTCTGATCCTAGATCCAAAATCATTTGATCCATTTCATATTCCCCGATTTGTGCAGTCAATCTCATCTCTCTTCCTGTTCACATTGTGTGCTTCTTGAGATTCCGGACTATGCGCGTTTCTCCTGGCACAGTCCCAGCACATCTACTTGTGAGTTCTTGCAGCCCCTTCAGAGCCTCGTTGTCAATAGAAGCTTCATGCATGTCTCCAAAAAGGTAGTGAGCATTGATGGGTCCATTTCTAGTTCAAGTTTGTCTTTAATATCTAAAGTGGAGGCCTACATGAAGCTCTTCTTAGCTTCCATGAATGTCTCCTTAGCACGCTCCAAATCAAATTTTGGTTCCTTTGTTGGAGCCTTGCAAACCTAGGCACTCTCTTCGGGCTGCTTGCCTTTGTCATCTCCTATTGTAATGCTACTTCGGAGCATGATATTTACATTTAGGTCTTCCTCGCATGGCTCAGACCTCATCATTTGCAGGTTCTAGGTTGGGGGAGGTTGGAGTATTTCTTTATTGCATAGCCTCACTATCAATGTGGGACAATCCTCTATCTCACGATAAAACTGGGTACAATATAAGCATGATGGTCTCTTCGGATTTGTACAATTGTGAGCATAATGCCCCGGTCCTCCGCAATTGTAACATATCACTTGTCTGCAACCTCTTCCTAGTCCCATTCCACCTCGACCTTGTTCGCACCCCTGAAATCTAGTGCACGCCATCCTTGCATTTTGATCGAGGGCCCATGTTTCACTATGAACTCTGTAGGTAGGAGTCTGATCCATCATCAATTCATAACTTCTACAGGTGTGCTCATCGTGGCCTACTGACCTACAAAAATTACAGAACAACTGTTGGGAACTCTGCGTATACTTCTATAATAGATGGCAGTTATCTGTAGCATGCTTCCCTCCTATCTGACAAATCACCCACTATAATGCAGGCATCACGCTTGGTCTTTCTAGTTCCTCTGGTCTTAATGGCATTAGCTCTCCTCCCACCAAGTAGTTAGCGAAGACTAGGCAATGGTCCTTGTCACTCCCTAGCCCTTGCACTTTATGCACCATACCTCCTTGCATGCTTCTGGGTGAGTTGTCCTATCTTGTTTCAAACTCTAAATCTCAAGGCACAAGTTTTTCAACTACGCATGGATCTGTTGAACTCCCAAGTTAGGATCTTGTGTCAAGGTCTCTTGCAATGTCATTGCGATCTCCAAGGCCTCGTCCTGAGTGGATAGCTTCTGCTGTGTCAGCGCATTCCTTAGATGCAGCGTTAGTGATGCTACAAACCATGCATGGTGTTTCCCATCCGTCAAGGTCATGTTGGCTTCATGAATCATTCCCTTCAGTCTCTAATCCAGCTCCCAAGGGGTCTTGCCCAGAAGCATCGCTATTTCCTTAATTCTGATGATCAACTATGTCTCTAACTTTGGCCTGCTAAATTCCTTGTTTAGTGCAACTTGGATATCCACGATCCCTGCATTCAGATTGTCATTGGAGCATTTAATGTACCAAGTCAGTGAGCGATCTTGCAAAGTTCTGACCAGCATTACTTTCTTTATATTGTCATCCATGACTCCCTGCACTTCCCATACAGCCCTTACCACGAACCAAAATTGGTCCGGATCTTCATTCCCTACTCCTTTCAACACCGACAATTTTATCGCGCTTGCCATATTGAACTGTGGTGGTGGTGGAGGTGGTGTGGGCAAAGACAGGGGTGAGGATGGTGAAACTGACGATGGTGTAGGTGGAAGTGGTTTGCGTGGAATTCACTATTTTATCAAAATAATCGCACTTCTTGGTGAGACCTTCACGAGCTCTTCCTCACTTTTTCATGAAGGTGAAATCAAGGGGCTAGTTTCTAGTTATACACTACCTTCATTTCTGTAGATCCTCCCACTTTGTGTAGCCCCAAACATCAATTTATTCACATGACCTTCTTTTCACACAATAGCATTTTAATCCAAGTGTTCAAATGTTTAACATACTTACCTTGCGGTCCTTTGAGGAAGCGTCGTTCTACCTCGCTATAGCGGACTCAAGTATCTACCATGAACTCGGTGATAAATCCCCATATAATTCAATCGAGCCAGAGATACACAATGCACAGGATCTTATCTTCCGATGCTTCCAGTCTGCGCACCAACTCTGGAGTCCACATAATAGGTTTATTGAGCCTACACCTTCCTTGAATATCTGCTAGCTTTGCAATCCACTCGTACAACTCATAAGGGAAGGATGCAAAGAAAATTTCATGGATTTCCATATATAAGTAGCAATCTAACCACTCTTCCTTCAATAATCGCGGATTCCTATTTTCTTGCACTGCGAACTCATGAATCTTCCTGTCCAGCCACTTTTTCAATTCCTTTCCTTGTCGGATTCCAGTGATATGACATCAGACATATCTTATGCAAATCCTGGTCCTGGTAATGGAACCATTGGTTGGCTTATTGGGGCCTGACCTAGGTTCAGAGTTGATTTAGCTAAACAAATACCGGTACTACTAGCCCTTTCGGAAACAGTACATGGAGCGTGGACTGAGGTCTCACTCGTAGTAGTATGGGAGGGTGCTAGAACCAATTTTCCGCACCCTGGAGATGTCTGATGAGTTCAAGTGGTACGTGGTTTGACCCTACGCGCAAGTCGCTACGTGCACTTTCCCTGACCTTGCAGCCTGATATACTGCCTTCGCGCAGCCCTACCGAGGGTATAAATGTCACACTTTGCGTTATTACCCAAGACCTCAATGGTATTCCAACGTTAGTTAATTAACTTTGCCTACTTAAGTACATTCATATAGTTGCACGCAGTAAATAAACAGTATATTTGCAAATCATATCAAACATGCATTAACCCAAGAACAGATACACAAAATTATGACAAAACTTCTCTTTATTAATTCCTTCCTTGGTTATAGACTATACTCCGCCCTGCGCACTCAGCTATAGGGGTCCACGCACTCAGCTGCAGACTACTAGGCCTCTGCGCACTCAGCTGCAGAGCCTTCTCCTACCCTACGACCCAAAGACACACTTTACACTTGTGACTCAATCACTTAGACTTGTTACTCTTTTCTATCCTTAGTTATTTAGAGCCTCGCTCTATTTATACAATCCCATGGTCTGCGGACCATGGGCAGGTCTTTCTAGCCGAAATTACATTAAAAAACTAGGGCAGAAAACCCTGTGACTCTATTATACTTTCACGCCCCATGCCCGCAATTCGCAGAGCTTTACAACAAAATTCGGTCAAAACTTGGGCTTTGAGCCCCAAAACATGCCTTGCGGGTGAATTCCATGCCCAAGAAATATTACATCGTTCATGAATGAATGTTATATATAAAACTTTTCTCTAAAACAAGTAACCTCTAATGAATATCAAATGTGTGGTTTATTAAGGTGAATGTATAAGTTGAATTGAGATTCTATATGTATTATGGAATGTGAATGGCTTTTACGAGGCTAGTAGTAGGCGAAAAAATTTGTGATTGTATCCTATTATTGAATGAGAATACTTGGTATTCCTTCAGTGATGGGAGACCTTGTTTACTCTAAAAGTAAGAGATAAGACTAGACCCTATGTTTGCAAGAGTTTGAAGTTGACAGTGTGATGTTCTAGTTTGGAGTCCAAAGGAGTGTGAATATTTCATCTTAGTTGGGTAA
Source organism: Pinus taeda (assembly GCA_000404065.3). NCBI lineage: Eukaryota > Viridiplantae > Streptophyta > Pinopsida > Pinales > Pinaceae > Pinus > Pinus taeda. Next base: position 70,040 of record APFE030715735.1, on the reverse strand, counting down.
AATTGAGAAGATATAGCCATTAGCCATTTTATGTCTTCCTTTTATGAAGATTCTAGGTTGAAGGAAGTGTTGTAGGATTCCTTCATAACTTGGAGAGGATTTTTGAGCCTTCAGTAATCTTCGGGTAAGATTTATACCCTATCAAAGTCAAATGCACTCCTTGGAATCTAGGTTGGGAGCTTAACGAAATTTTTAGAATTTTGAGCATGAAACTTTGAATTTTCGAGTTGTTAGTGAATGTTTTGGAAATTTGGGGATTGGAAACATTAGCCCTATTCCTTGGTCATATGGTATCGAAGGGGGGCCATGATCAAGATATTAGGTGAAAGGTGCTTATGTCTAAAAGGATAGGATGTTGGGTTGTCGAGGTATCATATGATTGGGTATTAGATAACACATCAAAAGCCACTAACACAAACTCTTAATATTAATAGACCGTAATGACATGTACTGAATAATGAATAAATTCCCATAAACAACTATATTTTATATGCCTTTCAGTAATTGAGATGTTGGGATATCAACTATCAAGGTCTCATGTTATTGAGCTTTTGTGATATTGGATAGTTAGGCTTTTTGGCTATTTGGTACTAGGATATCAAAACATCGGCTAAGTTAGAGCATAACTCTCTCTTGATACCATATTATCATGTTATCTCCTATTTTTTGTAACTTCATTGGGTATTGGTATGTCAAGTGAATGGGATGTGTAGGATGTCAAACAATATCCTGATACTAACAAGTCTCGCTGACATGTAAAAATTGTCATCCTATTTTTTGTCATATATAGAAGGAATTTCCTATTATCAAAACTTCATAATATCTTGGAATTAAACTCTTCACTTTTTTGTATTTTCTCCCAATAACACCATAGACCTTTGTGGCTAAACAGAGTGATGTAGTCCATTAATGTGGTGACATGCTGGAAGTATAGATATCAATACGACAAAAAAGGAAAATATTCTAGTGTCCATTACTTTGGATCAAGAACTCAGACTTGAATGAAATTTATATCATTAGGAATATTTTGATGAGTATAACAATATGGTGGTTTCATAAAAAGGATTTACATTGTTAAAAAAGAGGGAATTTAACAACCCCATCTCCATAAATTAAAATTGGAAGTTAGGTATGGATAGGCCATATAAACATTAAAGGACTAGGCATGTTACATCAGCCACTTCTGATTAATGGCTTGAAGTTTATCAAAAAAGAAAATTCAGTTAAAAAAATGGGAATACTCACAAAAATCAAGATTTGAACCATTAACCTTGAGATCAAAAGGTTCCTTAACACTATACTCAACCATTGTTTATTCAAAGACTTATAAACTACTTAAAATTTAACAAAAAATTATAATACAAATTACAAAAACTTTACTTATGATTGATATACATAATATAGTTCCAAATATAATTTGAAATGTCAATGATGTATTTAATTAAATATTGATTTAGTATGCCATAAATTATACTATTACACTTCTTGTTGGAGGCCACTTTTTTTTTTTAATTTTGTTAACTAGGTGACCATACAAAAGGATAGAGGAGTAGTTGGTGCACAACAAAGGTAGATGACGCAGAAGGAAGAGACATGATGTAGGGAGCACTGTGCAAGGGGGAGATCTAAGTGTCTAGAGAGTGAGGACATGTGCGAATAAGATCGAGTAGTTATGATTTTGTGGTTGATGGAAAAAGAGGAGAAGGATGTCATGTCAGGAAAGATTGAAGATAATTATAGAGGAATGATGGTGGAAAAGTGGAATGAGTGGATTGGAGATATTTCCAGCAGAGAGTTAAGCAAGCATGGGACAACTAAGGGTGAAATGTAAGAAAATATTCTAATGGCCAACTAACAATGTGTTTATATGCTTTTTATTTCATTTAAAATTTGAGATACATTGTGCAATTTATTTTTTCAAACCATGGTCAATAAGCTTGCAAGGCACTTTTTGAAGTATACACAAGAAAGAGGATCCTCACCAAAATTCTAAATGACCTATGTTGCAAAAATGAAATCCTAATGTAAAAAACACTTGCATGAAATAAAAAGTAAGTTAATCTAGGAAAACAAGAAACTATGATTCTTTTGATGCAACAATAAGTGAGAGGCTAAGACAGAGTTGGTGCCTTTTCAACCAAGAGATGTAGTGGATGGAACTTCTGGTCCTTAACTTAGCTTATCAATTAGCTTGTCTTCAAAAGAAAGAAATTTTCTATGATAATTTGTTCATGAACAACACACAAGTACAAAAAAATAATATTCAAGAAGTAAAATTACATAAAATGAAAATATGCAATGGAATAAACAGTTACCATGATTCAATTCTCCTAAGAGCAAAGTAACAAGCTATTCCATAATACTAACGTTATATACCTATGGGGGGTAATATGGGGTACCAAGGGAGGTACCCAAGGTAATAATGTAATAATGAGATGGGCCATAGTAATAAATAAGATGGTTAACCCATATTATGTAAGGGACCACAAGTAGTTAGTAATAATGTAATGGGCCTATGGTATTAGTGGATGGTATGAGGGAACAATGGTAATGATCCATGGTATTGCATGTATGAGGCCTATATAGAGGCTAGAGACTCCACATGGAGGGATGTCAAGAAATATAGTCAAGGAATATTGTATGAACAGGCATATGGCTTGTGGAGTGTTCTCCTTCCTTAAGGAGTGAATGTATGGTGTTACCCTACCTTAAGGGTTTGATCAATAAAGTGAATCATTTTTGTCTATTAAGATCTTGTTATTATTGGGTTTATTTATATTTTCATATGTTTCCGGGTTAGATCTACAACAAGTGGTATCAGAGCACTTTCTTAGGCAAAAAAAAAGTGGAGAATTTTTTTTTACTTTTTACAGGATTTCGGGGGCGTCGAGTTTTCAAATCAGATCTGTACGTTTTGGTGCAATATCTACAAAATATGATTGTATATCTAGATTCTGTGTAAAAAAATACCCGATTTCAAAAAAACATTCGGCTGAATCAAAGTCCGGATGAAGGAGACATCACTGATTTAAAAATCAGTGGGGTTGCAGATAATTTTTCAGGGCAGCGAGTTTGCGGTGCAGATTTAGACGTCTTGGTGCAAGATATGCAAAATCTAATTGCAGATCTGAATTATTTGTGAAAAAATACCCAGTTTCAAAAAAGAAATCAGTCTAATCGGAGTCCGGATGAGGGAGATATCGCTGATTTAAAATCAGCGTTTTTTTGCAGAAATTTTGGTGACGGCGGGAGAGTTGCAGCGCAGATCTGAAATTCTAGTGCTTGGACCAGAATTTATATCACATGGGTACGTGCAAAATGGTTGTTCCATTTCCAAAAACAGGTCCTAATAGGGATTCTTAGCAATATTGTCTAAACTATGACAACTTCAAATTTTTGCCAAGTAAGTGAATTTTTTTCAAACCTTCATGGCTTCTAGCAAGGAATTTTTTACAGGGAATGATAATGGTCCTACTATTGAAGAATATATACAAAGATACAAGTCCACACATCCTACATGTTGGAAGATTCCAATGGTGCTTAATATAAGAGATGAGGCTCAAAAATGGTGGTTATCACTTGACCACAAGCAGGTGACCAAACTTTCAGATGCAAAATTTGAAAAACTCTTTTTGGACAAATGGTCTCAGGCTAGAAAAAAGGAGAATGAGACACATAAGGGGTTATTTTCTATGGGTGTCTCCTTACTACAGGTTCATGGATTGATTCAGAAAGAGAAGATAATTGTTTCTATCAATCCTAATTGCAAGCATAATTTTATCAATGTTAATTTGGCAAAAAAATTGCAAGTTCCAACAAAACACATTAAAAGTACACAGGTTGATGATGAGGATGTTCAAATTTATAAGGATTTGAAGCTTTCTATGGATAAGTATGTGTTGCATGGTGATTTTTATGCTTTAGATATGGATAACATAGATGTTGTTTTGGGATACCCTTGGATGGAATCAGTGGGTACTATCAATATTAATGTGCAGAAGAAATTCCTGAAACTCTGGTATAAAAAGAAGAAAATTACATTACAGGATATTTCCATTAATAAATAGGTAGAGTCGAAGGAGGCTGAAGCAGAAGATGCTCCAGGGTCTAACATATTAGATGATGAGCCAGTGATGATAGATAATCAAACACAAACAGAGGCTGAAGCAGAAAAGGTTACAGGTGTTGATACATCAGAGGAGGGCTCAGTGGTTGAAGCCATATTGGAAAATAAGACACCACAACAGGCACCACAGCAGGGTGAATTAAAGAAAAAGACATGTGGGTTAAAACTTCAACATATCATCACCCACATCACCCCGCAAGACAACCATCAAGATGGAAACCAAGTAGTCACAACCCC
>APFE030715735.1:45994-65657 GCA_000404065.3 Pinus taeda | reverse complement strand
CGGGGACGAAACATGCTAAGGGGGGTGGAATGTTATATACCTAGGGGGGTAATATGGGGTACCAAGGGAGGTACCCAAGGTAATAATGTAATAATGAGATGGGTCATAGTAATAAAGAATGTGGTTAACCCATATCATGTAAGAGACCACAAGTAGTTAGTAATAATGTAATGGGCTCATGGTATTAGTGGATGGTATGAGGGAACCATGGTAATGATCCATGGTATTGCATGTATGAGGCCTATATAGAGGCTAGAGACTCCACATGGAAGGATGTCAAGAAATATAGTCAATGAATATTGTATGAACATGCATATGGCTTGTGGAGTGTTCTCTTTCCTTAAGGAGTGAATGTATAGTGTTACCCTACCTTAAGGGTTTGATCAATAAAGTGAATCATTTCTATCTATTAATATCTTGTTATTCTTGGGTTTATTTATATTTTCATATGTTTCCGAGTTAGACCTACAACAACTAAACTAAATCACTCTACATCTAAACTAGAGAATGAAAATATGAGAAATGAAACTTGATATTATTCCATCATAATTAGTTGGAAAATTTCTCTAAGGGTCCCCTCCTTTGAAAGGGAGATGACACTTTTTTATATGAAAACTTTCTTGAACTAATAGCCCACTTGAGGATAAGATATTCCCAAGTGGTTGCAACAATTTACTAAAAATTTGGTGGACTGTGAGCCGACATTTAATTGTTTTTACCATACAATATACCGATGTTCCAATTAAACATGATATAATTAAACTTTGGTTATATTTGTTGTAACCTTCAACTTGTTGTCAACCCTACATTATTATTAATAACCAAATTTTATAACTACCCAACAACATTACCATGTGAGCCAATCATATTTGGGTTGTGGTTCCAACATTTGGAAATTTGGTGTCATTTCATTGGTGTAAACATGCCCCATATCTTTGTAACCATACCATATACAATGACAATCCAATGACAATTTTTTTGTTCTTTAATTTTAGACAAAGGTTTCATGGTCAAATAGTATGATGCCATCATAAACCAATCCAATGATGTTCAAAATCCTTAGCCCACATGTTATAATATGTTGCCACATACGATCATTCATTGGGCATATCTCCAAATATAATGAGTTTGTTAATGTGCTTGATGGAACATATAATTAAGATCCAATTTCGTAGCAAGTTGTTACTGATTTTGCAGTGAAATGCTACAAGTCTGATTTTGTAGTAGGGTTCTAATTTTGCAACAACTATTATAGGTCTAATTTTGTAGTAGAGTTATGATTTCACAACAACTGTTACAGGTTTGATTTTGCAGCAGAGTTATAATTTCTCGGCAACTCTTTTAAACACATGAGAACCATGTAGTTTTAGTAACCAACAAAATGACTTCAATTTGTAGCAAGCGACGTGCAACGATCGTGATTTATGGTGAACATGATTTCAAAGCGTGTGAAGAAAAACCACATAGTTGGTCCATACTTGAGTTTTCACTTCAAAAGTAAATACACTATATAGTAATTATTTCTAATGTCAATCAGAAATCAAATGAAATACTAATAAATGTACTAAAAGTCATCTTGAGCCTAAATCCTCCATGTAAGAATAAAAAGGGGATAATGCATGGTTAAAATTAAATGAAAAATGGATCAAAGCAAGGAAATGAAGGTATCAAAAAGATGGTAATTTTACGACATGTCACCAACCATCTAGGAGGATTGTTGGAGGAGTGGAGGATTAGGCTGAGAAGGTTCGGGAAGTTACTAAGGGCCAATATTGGGAGGCTCTTGAGATAGATCATGGGTTAGATGGTTGGACGGAAGGACCATTGGATAATTGGACCATAGATGTCGAAGATGAAAGGGTCATTATGAATGTATCTTTGTTTTTGTGTCAATAGTTTCAAGTGTTAGTGTCTAAATCTATAACTACCTTGCAGTGTATGGTATAAAGGAAATGGGGAAGTCTATATGGTTTTTTATTGTATTTTTGGTCCTTTTTGTACTCTGAGTAAGGAATGAAGGCTGGTGAGCCAAATTACATATTATTTATGTTGTAGCACCTCACGCCTGTGATTATCTTATGATGAATTAATATAATGAATGGTTGAATTGCCTTTGTTATACTACTAAATGCATGTGTGTATTTTTCTAGTTAAGGTATGTCATTTAATTTCTTGTATAATTATTTTTTATTACACTAAATATGTTTGAATGTCTCAAATGGCCAAGTAAATCAATAGTCTACTAATGAAATACGATGTTATAGTATTCTCATGGTGAATGGTGCCTTATGTTGTTAATGTCGACACAAATGACAAGAGGTGTAAGTTGTGTTAGCCTTAATTATAATTCCATTTGTGACCTACGTACTAACCAATGAATACAAGATTCAAGAGGTGTTGTGTCGTGTGTAGTCCAAGGATGATTACTAGGTCTCCACCTAGTAGATGTGTGAGTTCTACGCTATGGGTCAAAGTTCATTTTTAGGATCGTAATAATCCATTTTGACTACGGAAACCTTGCTCTAATTGTCACCCATTAGTATCTCTAGTGAGACTTCATCCACTTCGTGTGTGTTTCCAAAAGGGCCAATGTTGAGTGGGTTTTTTGGCCAACTACAAAACACATCCCAGGTTTGTTAGAATCCTTCATGCCAATAATTGGCTTTGTTGTCGGGACTAGGATCATTGTCTGATGTGATCGGTTTTGCGTAGGCATGTTGAAGCCATGGAATTCTACAAAGGAAGAGATTACTCACTCGCTTAAGTGGAAGGAGCACAAGTTTACAGAAAAAGAGATCAGGGATAAAAGATACAACACAGAGAAATGGTTACAGAAGTATGTGTTTACTAAATTCCATGAAGCTTTCTTTGGATAATTCCTAAATATCCTTGCGGAGTGGGTTAAATGGTTGAAGAAAAATAATCCAACGTATCTCCATAATGTGCCGAGAAGGTGGACTGAAGAGGAGGTACACCAACTACAAGAAACAAGTAACAAAATTTCATGTGTTGTATATTTCTGGTTTAAAAGTGTGTTGGAGGGATTCATTGTCAAGTTTGTGGCAAAAGCAATAGTATCTTATACTGCAACATAGTAAAAATTTTCAAAGGGACCACAAGGTAGATTTATATGGTAATTACCATTAGCCATCAAGATGTTATTGTATGGCCATGAATTTTTTCCTTTGTAATCATACAACATGAGTGGCTAAACCACTCGTGCACCAAGGGAAATGGGGGAGAACTAGGAGATGGTCTGAGAAGAGGGAAAGGAGGAAAGGTAAGAAGACTGCAATAGAGGTTTTATGGCATGAGTGAAGGGGTAGGAGGCTTCAACAGGGTGACACAAGAAGATGCCAGTCAACATTGATGCCTACCAAGAAGAGAAGCCCAAGGAGAGGGTCAAGGAGAGGTCACTAGAGGATGAGGACTAGTTCAAGTGACTGCAGTTACAAAGGAACACAGTTCCGTACCCTGTGCACTAAATAAGTGGAAGGAAAGAATTTTTAGTCCATGCAACACTGAGTCTTTAGATCCTGGATAGCATAATTAGAACATGCCTAGTGTCGAACCCGTGATCCCATGCACTTCTACAAATATAGAGGTAAGCACTCAACATGCATTCATGACTGATAGAGAAGGTAATTATAGTCAAGGAGGTGGAGGTATGAGTAACAGTGGAAATGGTCAATATGTAGGGAGACTTTCACAAGGTGCCCAAGCTAAGTTTGGTGCACAAACAAGTGCATAATTTCCTAGTGGTTCAATGAGTGCAAATGGGAGTACTTCATTTGGAAGCACTACATAAAGTTTAATGGTAGGCATGGAATTAAGAATGCCTATGTTCCATAGTGTTGGGAATGAAGACCCAGAACAACATCTATTTGTGTGTGAAGCTTTGTATATAGCTAAGCAAGTCCATGATGAGGTGACAAAGATTTCATAATTAGAAGAAACCTTCATAGACCATGCATTGACATGGTACATGATGTTTAAGAGCATGACCCCAGTAGGGAAGAATATAATCTTGAATGAAATTAAGAATACTTTGATTAGAGAGTCTCAAAAGACAAAGTCTAAATCTTAGTGCATTACTAAGTTGAAGAATATTGAGCAAGGCTCAAGCGAATCTATCTGGTACTTTGATCAAAGATTTAAGGCTTTGAAGGAGACGATGGCGTTTGAAATTCTAGACTAAAAACACAAGTTTTTTATTATCAGACTGTTACCCCACATAAGGATACCATTGACATAAAATCAAATAGGTGCATAGCTAGAGGCATTAGATCTCGCATTAAAGTTGGAAGCCTTACTAGTGAGAAGTGGGAAAGAAAGGTATGGCATATGTACAATCATATCTAGTTATACTAACTCTGCAGCTTCAAGACTTTAGCAAAGGGAAGGAGAAGTGGTAGGAAGTGTGGTGCAACATCTCTCAAGAAGAGGGTCAACATAGGAAATAATACAGGTTGATGACAAACTACATGGTGGCTGGCACAACAAATCCACTTATGTAGGGTAAAGGGATGTGGCGTGAAGTTTTCCAAGTGTGGGACTACACCCCACATAGTTTCCCAATGAAGAAAAAGTATGAAACTATGACCCACACTCTATTTTGTGATTTCTGAAAATTGGTGGGAAACGATGTCCACCACTATCAAGCATTATAATTGATGCATGAGTGAGAATTTGGTTCCCTATGGGTCGGGGGAACCAAATGGATGAAATTATGCTAGTTCATTTCACTCAACTATGATACAACTAACTTGGGAAATAGAATCAGTCGGGTCAGGGATAAGGGTTGGAAGCTAGAGGATTATGAGGACCAACTCAAGGATGAGGAGTATTTGGACAAGATCAAGGAATGATAATCCACTATAATTATGGACTACATGAACATATTTTATACAGTATTTTTTCACACTCCTCGTTTTGTATCCCGAAGTGTCAAAATGATGAAAGTTGTTAGTGTATTCACCATGAAACATGTTCAGAAGCATCCCTAAAAAAAGAAGAAAACTTGCCTTCAAAGAACTCTGAAGAAACTTGTCCAAAAACCTTGTTTTTAGTATCAGTGCTTTTTACATCACTAGTGATCAATGCTCATACCTTGTTAAACTATATTTTCCTAGCACTATCAGCGGGGCTTTTATTCGAAAAACCTGTGGTGAACCTCTTGAGGCAGTTGTTCCTAAAGTGGAGGAGACGCTTCTTTTACTAGAAGTCTCGAGAACGGCAAGCTGGTTATAGGTGAATACAGATTGGAATGAGATATCCCATTCTTGGTAATTGATCCTACTTTCATGGATATTTCCCTTAAGATGTAGAACCGCCCCCTCCTTTTATGGATCCTTAACTCCCTCTCCTTCCCTATAAATGAGATCCCTCCTATCCACAATTGGTTGCCTATTGGTTGGTTGCCTTCCTAGTGCTGAACTATGTGTTGAACCTCATAAATGGGTAATTATATGGGCTCATTTTACCTCCTAACCTAGTCATATCAACCATTCCATTAGCTTATTGTATGATTTTCTAATTATATTTATGCTTATTGAGTGAGTTGAGTTAGTTATGATGCCATGTGGTCTAATATGTGTTTAATGTAGATTATTGATGAATTTTGTGGTCAAAGTTAAGGATCTAGTGGACAATTGGCAGCAATAACTTGAAGTGGACAAAGGAGAGGACTTATAGGAGGGATCCCCCCTCATTTATTACTCCTCACATCAAATTCCCCTTCATTCAGCTCGGAGTACAAGCATCCAAGTCATGCATTAGCAAGCAGCCGAGCAAGTGGAGGATAACTGATATCTTGAGTTTTGGGAGCCAAGCCTCCTTGATTTTAAGGAAGTTGTTGGTAGCATCATTTGTATAAGTAGAGAGGCCTAGGGCCTCACTAGGTTCATATTTTTGTTGGATTTTGTTGTACTTTTTATTATGTAAACTCTGCTCAACTTCGAGCTTATTATTTTGACAACTTCATGTAATCTTGTTATTATTTTGGAAATAAAGATGGAATCCTTTTTGAGTTAGCACCGAGTTACCTCAGAGGCTAAAGCTCTTGGGTTAGGGCCCAATCCAAGTAGCCAAGCTCCTCTTACTTGTATTTGTATGTTTTATTTCAGTTGTAGATTAGATTTTTGTTAGATGTATTATTTTATGGTTAAGAATAGGTTTCTTTTGATGATTCAGTGGTTTTCTTCCGTTTGTGCTTTCTATAGCAAGTTAAGCAGTGGTAAAGAAAAGATTAAAAAGGCTAGAAATAGTGCCTTGGCCTCTTTTCCTCCCTTTGGGACCATGATCTGAGGCAAAGACCCTGATGCTGCCCCAAAAACACAAATTTTCCTCATTCATAGGACTTCTAGTGTTTACAGCTTTTTAGTTGGTTAAGAGTCTAGTTTTGCTTTACATCAGAACTTCTTCATCATGCTCACTTCTTTACTTACCATAGTCTTCTTCCATGCTTTCCTTTCATAGATCACAGTTTAGATTAGTTTAATGCAAAACTCTATTTTTCTAGATGCACTTATTTCATCGCTTGCTTCATCTCGTTGGTTGACTGTCAGTTGTCTATGCAGAGGATATATTTTCATAGCTAATTAGCTTATCAGCCATCCCATCCTCCATCTGATCCATGCCCTACAGGTCACCCAAGTCTCCCCTCAATTCTGCCTTAGCTTCCTGCTGCTATGGGTAAAATGCACGGGATGAAAACTACCCTCAAAAGTCTTCCCGGGACCTCCAATAGACCGTAAGGTTATCTGCAAAAGCTACATATTACACACATGTTCATCTATCAGACATATATTGATAGGGTATGGAAAGAGGATCACATTTGGTTCTTTATTGATTTGCTTGGGGATCTCCGTGCGGTAAGAAGAACTCCTCCTAACTGGCTCCAAGATGATTCCTACACAAAATAACAAAGCAAACCAATCGCAGCATACACTTCTGAAAATTAATGTAAGAATCCATAATAAACATGTATAAATGTATAACTTATCTACTCAACACAACAAGCATCGAAATAAACAAATAAATGCACAATATCACCAACACCTTGGAGTAGGGAACATAACTATAGTCCTATATTTAGAATGGAAGAGTGATTACAACAATCCATTGTATTAGCCTTCCTTACCCCTTCTTTCTCTCTCTCTCTCTCCTTCTTTCAGCTAGCTCCTTCAAGAATAGGACAGTTCTCAACAGCTCTATGGGCTATCCTTCCAAATGCTCTGATCCCTTTTGTAATGGCCCTCTCGCTGCTTATATAGCAATCAAATTAGGGCTGCCAAGCTCCATCTAGATTTAATTAGGGCAAAAACCAAGAACCTACCTTGTTTACAAGCTTTTTCCCATTTGCCTTCATTCTCAGAATAGAATTTCTCCAAATATCTTGATTTTTGGAGTTTCCTTGCTTTTCTTACACAAATATAGGGATTTAATATCTAGATATTTATGAGCAGATTCATTGGCATGACCTTTTGAACATCACTTAAGTTCACTAACGCTCCCCCTGATCTAACAACAAAAGTTAGCAAGGTGACTAACGCTCCTTTATGCTTGTAAACAAGATTTATAAAGCAGGTTGTTAGTGTATAGAGAGCATTAGTGTGGATTTTGGGCCTACAATTGTGGTAATTGCTTTAGTCATATTGTCTTTCACTTCTAAGTTGATCAGGAGGTCAATTGGTCCTATAACAGATGCCCCCTAAAGTATGAGATCAGAGGTAGAGACGATGGCTGAAATACTTTATGAATTGTAGAGAGAGAGAGAAGTTTTGAGTGGCAAGGGAAACCTGATACAACAAAGATACATATATATAAATTGCTAAAATCATGTCTTGAGTCAGGCATTCCCATGCTCAGCAGCTATGTCAGAGTAATTTTCTCCTCGGAGATATAACAATGCTGGCCGCCAATATGGCACAAGGCAGATCCAGTGGCATAATAGATCATCCTAAAATAGTTGTCTCCAAAGAAAAATATCGCAGCTTGGGAGAGGAAACAAGGCTAAATGATGCAAGCCTCTACCCAAAGTCTTGATTCCCACTTCACCGACAGCATAGATTGGTACATGTGATAATATGAGTTAACGTCGAACGTGCATGAAATCGTCTGATTACCAACCAATAATGGAGACTGTTAATAGATGCGAGCAAGGCCACTGATAATGGTGATGGTCTCCAAGATGCACAGTGCAAACTAATAAGTGTGAAAGATTTTTTGTCGTCGAACACTTGTAGAATTGCTTAACCAAGAGCCAATAATGAAAACCCGTGATCAAACACAAGGTAACCTGCCACTAATGTCTGCAAGCACCAAGGCACCTGAATGTGTTTCTGGGTTATCTTCATAGATAGAGTGTTGAATTTTATAGGAAGAAACCCGTCGAAAGGTAGGCAATGACGCATCCTACATCAGTCGACACGAAACCGGACAAGGAAGATTTTATTTTTTGAAGAATCTTTTGAGCTTTTGGGTCTAAAAAATGGAGTGCATGATTAAAGGATATGTAGGATTGGTTTATATAGGTAACAAATGGGAACCCTTGAACAATACAAGGCATGACAACGGTTCTAACCTGACAGCACTAGCCTCATGAACACTACAGAGTGTTTAAGACACGGAGATGCAATTACATCAGGGTATATAGGCTAAAAACTCATAGGTTGGTAGGGTTCATACTGAGAGGCTATCAAAATGACGATTTATCTAAGGGAGTGCCATGTTCAAGGGAACAAATGCTGCCAAATCATGCTTCTGAATACAGGATATAGTTGTATTGTCCACTTTCCCCATCTCATTTTTTAATGAGTCCATATGGGTAAACTCGTCAATCTTTTGATGTTTAAAGAGTCTGAAAAGGATCACAAAAAGAACAAAGCTTTGCCTTATCTGATTAGTTTAATGAGTCCAGACAGGAAAACTCATCGATTTTTTCATATTTTAAGAGTCTGAAAAGTATCGTAAAAAGAACAACTCTATATCTTATATGTGTATTTAAAGAGTCCAAACTAGACAACTCAATGGTCTTTTCATATTTAGAGAGTCTGAAAAGATCGTAAAGAGAGACTCCATGGTGGTCCCTTTGTCATAGTTGTTAACCAGGTGTGACAAAAGTTTAATAGTATACTCGGATCGGTTACTTTTCCCTATTTTAATCTATTGAACCTGGATAAAGAGAAACCTTTTTTCCAATAGATGTTGACCTCATTTTGTTACAAGTACGAGGTGATAGACTAAACTTGTGTTTTGTCGTGACACTTTAACGAGTTCAGTAACAAAAACTCGGGATTTTTCATTTTTTAACTAGCAAGAAAAAAGTACCTAAAAGAATGCTTGGGTCATATTTAGCATGTTTAACGAGCAACAAGACACAGCTTGGGATTTTTTCAGTTTAAAGAGCGAGAAAAAATTGCCTAAAAAGGATGCTCTGTTTGTCTTTTTAAGTTTATGAGCTAGAAGAAGATCAAAAAAGAGGTGCTCAGAGCATCGTTTGCATATATTTAATGAGTGTAAATGATGAAAAAGTCGAGGATGTTTATATTGTTTAAAGAGCGATAAAATATCCCTAAAAGTGTTTTACTAATTGTGGTATGGATGTTTAACGAGCCCTACTACAAAAACTCAGAGATGTTTATATTTTTTAAAGAGCAATAAAATGTCTCCAAAAGTGCTCTTCCATAGTTAGATAGATTTTAATGAGCTTAATGATGAAAACTCGGGGATGTTTGTATTTTTTAAAGAGCAATAAAATATCCCTAACAGTGCTCTACTATAGTTAGATAGATCTTAACAATCTTAATGATGAAAACTCGCGGATGTTTTTATTTTTTAAAGAGCAATAAAATATCCCTAACAGTGCTCTATCCATCTTTGTAGTAGTTTAACGAGCCCAAAGAAGAAGACTAGAGGTTTTTCGGATTAACGAGCAAGAAAAATACCATAAGAAGAACCCTCGATCTTTCTGGATCTCATGCTTGACATTAGAAGGGTCTATGTCATGCATTTCCTCATAAAACCAAGGAAAAACATCGCGGAAGTCCCTAAACGGGTAGGTGAAGCTCACAATTTCCTTGGGATTGTGATTGGCTCCACTCTGTATGTTTTCCATGATGCTTGTCGTGACAGAAATATCGGGGACTAATGTTTGTGAAATATTTCCCCTGTTTCCTTCTGAGTCCAAAAGTTGGATATTCATATACGGTGAGGAAATGATTTCATGTGCATCGGGTGACACGATTTGATGAGGCATCATGTCCGAATCAAATATCGAAACATGATGGTGTGAACCCCCCCAAGGTCACTCTTCTAACCTCGTGATCTCTCTAATAGCTTTGTCCCTTGGTAGGACTTGATTGAGTGGATCAAAAGAAAGAGTGGTTATGGGAGGGGCAATGGTACCATTGGCTGAAACCAAAGTGATTGGAGATTCGGATGCAATTTGAATGGCTTCGCAGGCCAATTCAGCTGGAGGCAGTGACATTTGTACTCCGTATGTGTCAATGTCTGAAGGAGCCGGTAAGATCCATGGATTGGTCTGTTCATGAGGAATAGATGAAATCATATTGACCATCTGTGAAACCTTCGGTGGCTGAAGAGGGAAACAACCCATGAGGGAAGAAGCCTTCAGTAGACCAATACCTATAATGACGTAACTGTAAATTCCACCATCTATTAGGGGTACAGAGCCACTTGGTCATGGTGAACAATCAGGGGTGCAAAAAGACAATTGATCTACTGTAATAACCTTTCCATCCAATGGAAATATGATGATATGAAAGACAATGGATACGATGGCCATCATGGCATATGTCCAACTGCGACCCAACAACAGATTATAGTCAAGTCTCTTGTCCACGACTTCTACATCCACCATTACTGTTTTCCTAGCTAAAGTGATGGGAAAACTAGCTAAGTTTCCTTTTGGGAGAAAGATGTGGCCATCAAAAGCTTTAAGGGAGTTCAAAGATGGGGAGAGGGTTGGGGAACCTAAGGCGACCCAACATGAAGACGACATGACACAGGTCAAAGTACCTTCATCGATGACAGTTCAGTGTATACCTTTACCTTTCAAAGTGATATTCACTTGAAATGTAAGCTGGTGGGAAAGGGGAGGTTTACACTTGTCCATGTCGAAAATAGCTAGCATGGAATCCATAGGTTTAATACCCCCAATAGCTGAAAGCAAAGCTTTTCTTTGGCTAGGGCATGTTTGTAAGACTTCGAGCGCTGACATAGCCAACGGTGCTTGCACCAAATTGTCTATAATGTTCTAGTGTTGGGTGGCATGTGTAGATGTGTTGTGTGTTCTGCATAGAAGTGCCCCCTTGGGGGGTCGAATTACAAATTCCTCAATCGGCCTTTTGATTCGCAAATTGTTGGGCGGAAATGGGTTTTGACCTGTGGATGGTTCTTCTGCCAGAGCGACAAGAACTTCATAATATTTGGCTCTTGTGGCTAGTTCTACCATTTCAAATGTGTAAATAGTAGAACTTCCTTCACCAGCTAAAGGATGTTGCGAACCGTCACTACCCCCTGACGTGGTTTGTGATTGGTTGGCAACGATATTTTGCTACAATTGATTAGGAAAAGGACTTTTAAGGACAACAGGTGCCTTACCAAAATCTTTCTTAGCAAGGTAATCCGTGCATTCTTGAAGACACGGACAATGCCAGGTTACGTGTTCTTCAAGACAGAGTTTGCATGAATAGTTGGCACCTTTATCCATTTCTATATCAGTAGGTGTAGCAGCCTTCTGTTTTGGGTTGGGTTGCTTAGATGACTGCTCCTTAGAAGGAGTGGTCTTGTTCTTATTCTTCTTGTTCTTTCTACTGGATTTCTATGTAAACTGCACAAGATTAACCATGGTGGTAGGAAGAGCAGTCACTTTGGTAGAGGTGTCCACTACCATCTTGGCAATGGAACCACTGATTTGTTTTACAATGACCCTGGAGGTTGCACCGACGATCCCGTCAGCATGCGCTCCAAGGTGTTGAGTGGTGGGAGGATTGGGGTTACCGGGAGCATAGGGGATAATGTTGTAGAGAGTGCCAGACTGTGAATAAATCAAATCTAAGTGCTGGGCATGACGTAAGGATTGGTCCTTTATGACCGCACATCCTAGAGCGACATCTCTAGCGATTTGTGGGAGTAACGACTTACAAAACCAATTTGTTAATAGAAAATCAGGGATGGGAGCTTTGACTAACCTCTACCTACGTCTCCATTCATGGATATGATCAGAGATGTGGGTGGCAGTATCCTGATGAAACAAAGTAAGGAGCTTTGTCCCTATCTCATAATGGATAGGTAACTAAAAGTGCTTTAGGAACTCCATCGCTAAAGCGTCAAAGGTATTCACTGACATGCGTGGTAACTCAATATACCACTTTGCAGCATTGCCAGTGAGGGTATAGGGAAAAGATGTAACTGGACACTGTCATCCACCATAGACTTAGAAACACACTAGAGATGGTAGGTGGTGACATGAGTGCCCGAATCCTCCCCTTGTTTTCTGTCAAACTTAGGAATGTCCCTCGGTATTTTATGTGGGATCAGCGGCCATTGTAAGTTGTGGTAGATGGGGTCATTTGTCAAATTGAATAAGTTGGGAATATCCTTTTTGGTTCACTATGGTGTACATGGATTGCGTGGTGTAACAGGTGCTTTGCGGTATGGTGTTGTAGATGGGATTTCCATGAGGATCTTGATACTGGGGTATGAAATTGCCCCCAGTATAAGCGGTTCCCCCTTGACTCATCTGAGCTTGTGAGTAGGGTGCCCCCACGAATTGGGTGGGAATCCCTTGTGGATTCCAAACCAACACAGAACTAACTGTATGGCTTTGATTGACAGAGGTAACACTCATGTCAATCAGTGACTATCCATGCATGGCTTAGAACGACGGGGGAACTGTGACATTCCCCCCCCCGGCATGTGCATATTCAGAACTACCCCAGATGTTTGAATTTGGGGGTTGGAACTGTACATTGGCGGCTGACCTTGGTTTTGGTAAACTAGGACCACACCCATAGTGCCACATTGAGTGTTATATGGAGCACTATATGTGGCACTAGTCGAAGGTATGCTTTCTGGCACCATAGGGGTGGAACCTGGCATCTACTGGGTTCCACCTATAGAGGGTTTTATGTGAGTTGTAGTACCTGGGATGAACAAGACTACGGGGTTCCACATTATCGGCGTTGTCATGACCGTCGACTGGGGAAGTGGTAGAGGACCAACAATGTCTCTATAATTCCACAACCCTTGAGGCGCCGACTGGATAGATGGGAAAGTTCCACCTACTGAAGAAGGAAGTGCTGGTACTATGGGAGTAACTATAGGGTCTGACAGAACTGTAAGTGGAGTGTTAAAATGAGGAAGAAATCCTTCTGTAAATAAATCCTCTGGCAAATCAGAATTGTTAGTTGTCCACATAGACCCCGTGTGCGATTTAGGAGACTGATTCCTCAAAGATGAGGAATCCAAGTCAGTGGAACTCGGCAGATCCTCCACAATGAGTGGAGGAAGTCCTAACAATCATCTGGATTGATGATGAGGGCCGGATGTACCCACAATGACTGTTAAGTTTTATCAAATAGATTTTAATGTGATATTCTTTAAAGTCTCAAAAACGATAGCACTCAGGTACCTAAAAAGAAAAAATACACTAAATATGTCAATCAGCAAATAGAGGAAATTACCTCGTCTAATAAACACCAATTACTGGATATGAAACCCAGTTTCTCAATGAGTTACAAAGAAAGATGGCCAAATGTACAGTTACGGTTACTTTTGAGTTTCACCTGAACCTCAGATTAAGGGGCCAAGTACTGTCATGAAGACAAGCACCCTCCCAAAAATTGAAGACAAAGTAGGTCCATCCATTTTAGGTACTAGGATAGCCCATCCCAGTCACCTTGTGTAAGTACCTAGAAGGTTTGGCCACTAGAGATACCTCAAATCACAAACATTACCAGGGGGGACATAATCGTAGACAACACGTTGTGTGGGTAGGATACCTAAGTCCCTGACTCAGTTCCGAAATCCTCGAAGGGACCCCCAATGCATAGAATACCCAAAGGAGTTGTAAGAGAAGGCAGGCTACATTCAATCACAGTCTGATGTTGTCTCGTATTTCACTCCGTTGTGAGTGGAGTGGTCCTAGTAATATGAGTGCAGAAGGACTTTTCACTCATTAATGACACTAGTCTTGATTTTCAACCTTGGGCAGTTGACTCACATGCTTATCCCAAGGTCCTAATCTAGCTAATGTTGGTTTTCTCAAAAAGAGTAACTCATTGATTTTAATGTAAATTTTAGTGTACTTTCTTATTTTTCTTCGGTAGGGGTGTTGACATATGAATATGGTGAGAATCTCGACTCAATAAACCATGCAGAACTATGCTTTGAAAAAAAAAAAAAATTCTTATGCAAACAAGTCTTATTCTACACATGTATCATTTCACATATTCATGAATTCATCAGTGCATCTAAAGCCATTCAATACTTTGCATAACCCAAAGTTTCTTTTCTCAATATTCCCTAACAACTATTAAACCAAAACAAAGCATCCTACGACTATTTCGACAGAAGGAGATATACAGTTTATCAACTTTTCTTTAAAAAAAAATGACTTTTATGAGAGAAAAACTAAAACATTTTCTTAAAAAATAAATTTTAAGACACCAAATTTGTTAGCATGATACTGTTGCAGATCTAACTTTGGCCCCTAAGACAAGTTTCCCCCTTTTTGGTACACAAAATCTCTTGAAAAACATGGAAATGGGTAACTAACGCTCTGTCTCTTTGTAAACAGAGAGTTAGTTTGGCCACTAATGCTCCCTGTGCACAGTCAAAGAGCTTTATAAAGCTCTATGTAGACTAGAAGCCTACGTTAGTGAGGGAAATAGCTCAAAAAGAGGGATTTTAGGATCAATTTCTGAGGAGAATGCAACTTTGCAGGATGCAACAAGATAGATGGTGGATCAGAAAAGGATTTGAAGAAGCAGGAAGCTCATAGAAGAAAGAGAAGATATGAGAGGAGTCCGGGTAACTGGGAACTAGACGTATAGTCCCCAGCAGAGTCGCCAATTCTGCTATGGGGTAAAATGCACGGGATGAAAACTACCCTTGAAAGTCTTACTAGGACCTTCGATAGACCGTAAGGTTATCTGCAAAATCTACTTGTTACACACATGTTCATCTATTAGACATATATTGACAAGGTATGGAAAGAGGATCACCTTTGGTTCTTTCTATATTCACTTGGTGATCTCCGTGTGGTAAGAAGAACTCCTCCTAACTGAATCCAAGATGATTCCTGCACAAAAGAACAAAGCGAACCAATCACAGCATACACTTCTGAAAATTAATGTAAGAATCCGTAACAAACATGTATAAATGTATAACTTATTTATTCAACACAACAAGCATCAGAATGAACAAATAAATGCACAATATCAACGACACTTGGAGAAGGGAACACAACCGCAGTCCTATATTCAGAATGGAAGAGTG
Organism: Pinus taeda; assembly: GCA_000404065.3. Taxonomy (NCBI): domain Eukaryota; kingdom Viridiplantae; phylum Streptophyta; class Pinopsida; order Pinales; family Pinaceae; genus Pinus; species Pinus taeda. The sequence goes on along the minus strand of APFE030715735.1, from coordinate 50,132 downwards.
ATTACAACAATCCATTGTATCAGCCTTCCTTACCCCTTCTTCCTCTCTCTCTCTCTCCTTCTTTCAGCTAACTCCTTCAAGAATATGACAGTTCATAATAGCTCTATGGGATATCCTTCCATATGCTCTGATCCCTTTTGCAATGGCCCTCTCGCTACTTATATAGCAATCAGATTAGGGCTGTCAAGCTCCATCTAGAGTTCATTAGGGAAAAAACCATGAACTTGCCCTGTTTACAAGCTTTTTCTCATTTGCCTTCATTCTCAGAATAGAATTTCTCCAAATATCTTGATTTTTGGAGTTTCCTTGCTTTTCTTGCACAAATTTAGGGATTTAATATCTATATATTTATGAGCAAATTCGTTTGCATAACCTTTTGAACATCACTTAAGTTCACTAACACTCCCCCTGGTCTAACAACAAGAGTTATAAGGGTGACTAACGCTCCTTTATGCTTGTAAATAAGCTTTATAAAGCAGGTTCTCGGTGTATATAGAGTGTTAGTGTGGATTCTGGGCCTACAATTGTGGTCATTGCTTTAGTCATCTTGTCTTTCACCTCTAAGTTGATTAGGAGTTCAATTTGTCCTATAACACCTACATTTTCCATATAATTCCTTCCTCTCTCCTTGAGCAAATCCAATCATCTTTCTCTCTCTTGATGATTCTTGGTAGACCCTAGGTGCCCTAAAACCTCATTCCAACCATCATCCACCTTTTCCACCTACTCCAAGCCCCTCAAAACAATGAAAAATAGTCTCGGCCTCCTCCTGTAGGCCTCTTGTAGAATGTTGTTTTTCCTCCTATAGATATCCTATGTCCTCTTGTAGATTTTCCTCTAAGCTTTCTTTTGAAGGCCGAGTTTGGTAAAAGCCTTCAAAAGGCCACCTCAGACCTCCTAGGACCCACCCACACCATCCTACATCCTCTCAAGCCCCAAAACTGCCTTTCAACACCACCTATTTGCTACCACATTCACAAGCAATAAATCAAATACATGTCAAGTTCACATAAAAATCCAAAAAGATGTTTTTTGCTCATTTACTTCCAGAAATAGCTTAGTTAGATGTTGTTTACTTCCTTGAAAAGATAAATGGAATTCTCTTCATATTTTTCATAGTGATTTATGCAAAAGTAGGATTAGTTGGTTAAGTAGGATTTACTTGGTTTGCTTTACATTTCAATCTTTCTCCTTTCTGCAATTAGAATAGCATCTATCTTTCTTTCCTTTCATCACATTTAGAGCTTCTTATGGAATCCATAGAAGTTGGCTTTAGCTCCTAGTGATCTTGCACCAGCTGACTAAGTGACAACCTGCAGTAAGAACTAGTACTTGTGCATACAGCACCGTCACTTCCAAGTTTGTTACGAACTATCAGGTTGATAAGAGTAAAGAAGGCAGCCCAGGAGTTGCAACATTATTGTTGCAATATTGGTTCTCACCATTCTTTTTGGCACCATTGTTGGGGAAGCATCAAAGTATTTTGTGATTACTTCTTTCTTCTATTTTCTTCTTGCAACATTCTGCTAATAGTTTATTTTATCCAAAGTAGACTAGTCCCTTCTTTTCCTTCAATTCTGCATTTCCTTTCATTCCTTTTCAATTCTGTAAATTTCATTTCAACAAGAGTAGAATAGTCAATTCCATTCCTTTCAAGTTCTGTATTTCCTTTCTTTCCTTTACAATTATGCAAATTTCATTTCAGCAAATTCATTTCAATTAGTTGCAATTTATTTTGTTCAATCAATTTCAGTTTTGCAGGTACTATCAGTGTGGGAAACGGAAAAAAAAAACCAGCCAAAAATAATTCCTTTCATGCTTCGTAGGAATAGAGATAATTCAAGGAAAAATTTCCCGAATACCCCCACTGCTTCACATAGCCAACCTTCTCTCTTCTTCGGTGGCTATGATCAAGAAGAACCCTTAGGCGAACAACATGACATATTTTAATAGCCTATAGGGGAAGAAGAAGAAGAAAACATTCCTTTGGAGCCAATGGCTGAACACAGAACTGAAAGGGGGAATGGAGAAAGAATAGATGGTACCTTTCCCATTCGAGAGACCAATGGGGACACCAAAATGAAGAATATAAGCCCTTCTGCCCTACCTCATTTCCATGGTATAACTATAGAAGATCCTAACATCTTTTTGTTTGAGTTTTCTATTATCTATCAAATCTATGACTATGCAGAAGATGAGAAAAAGTTGAAATTTTTCCCTTCTACTCTCAAGGATCCAGCCTTGTGCTGATTCATGGGATTACCTGGCAATAGCATCACAACTTGGGCTCAGATGCAGCAAGCCTTTAACAACAAGTATAGAGACTATTTTAGGTCAAAATATACTAAAGAATAAATCTTTCAAATGACCATAGGAAGTGACAAGTCCTTGGAGGACTATGAAGAGAGCTTCCAGCTTAGTTACAAAAGGGTTGGGTGTACACTTGACCCTGAGTCTTTGAAGCTAGTCTTGCTTGGGGGAATTCGGGAAGACCTTTTAGACACCCTCCATCTACTGGCTGGGGGAGACATCTACCAACTATCCCATGAGGACATAAATATTGTTTCTAGAAACCATTTTAGAGCAGCTAGAAAGAAAGGAAGGGGGAGTCAACCCATAGCCAGTACCTCTTCCTCTAGCTCATCCATTAAAGGAGAAATTGGAAACATGCTGGAAGACTTCAAAAGTGAGAAGTTGCAGACTCTTGCCATGCAAATGGATACCTTACATATAAAAAGGAAACAAGAGGAAACAAAGAGGGCTTTGGCCATTTTTTGCCCTAGATGCACCAAGAGGTATCCTAGGAATGAATGCCAATTGAAATCTATAGAAGTTTGTTTAGTCTATAAAGAAAATCATTCTACAGACAAGTGTCCTTCTTTACCCAGACTTAAAGCTATATATCAAGGGGCTGAGGGAGTCACTGAATAGCTCTATTACATAAACCAAAGGAGGCCGCATGGACCTATACCATATCAGCAAGGGATGCAAGGGACATCTTAGGCACACTACAACCCCAACCAAGTCACTTCCATACCTTCTTAGGGGCCCCCTGCTCATCCTTCCTGGTCCACACCTCCTCCTTGGTCCTTCACATCTCCATATCATGCCCAACTAGCCACCCATTCATTTCAATCCTATGCTCCATCGTAGCCTCAGTGGAATGCCTCTCATCAGGGGTGGAGGCCCCAATACAACTCTCCTCCTACTCTTTTGCCTCCACCACCTATACAACCACAACCGTTACCTCCTGATTCACTAAAGCAACCCCAAATGCCTGCCTAGCCAAATCCAAACATGAACAACAGATAGGCTCAGCAAGTGTATAGTGGGGAACCATCATGCCTGACTTATGTTGTGGAGATTCAGGAAATTAACTTGTGATCTGGGAAAGTTCTCCCATATATCTAGCCTCCACCCAGGGAGGTTGAGGAAGATAAAGAGGAAAGTGAACCAAAAGTAATTCCACCCTTTCCTGAGAGACTATCTACAATAGTCCAACCTAACCTAGAAGAAACTGAACTCCTGGGAGAATTGAAACATTTATGTGTGACGATACCACTTCTCCAAGCCATAAAAGATGTGCCTATCTACAATAGGTTGATCAAAGAGAAGTACTTTAGGCATCCAGGAAGATGAAAGAGAGATGCCCCAACCATCAATGTCATAGGGCAACTGTCTGACCTAATGTTAAGGCAAGTAATCTGTCCAAAATATCTGGACCGTGGAAGCCCAGTAGTTGATGTCCACATCAATGGCACCATGATCCCACACAACTTGATTGATCTGGGAGCTGCCATTAATGTGATGACAAAGGACACAATGCTCAAACTCAACCTCCAGGGCTCCTTGAGGAAGAACATGACCATGCTACAGCTTGCAGACTACTCCACCATGACCCCTGAGGGGATTGTGGAAGATGTGATGGTCTCCATTGATTCTTGGGAGTACCCTACTGATTTCTTAGTTCTCCAGCCAAAGGCAAAGCTCACTAGATATCTGCTCATTCTGGGAAGACCCTAGTTGGCTACCGCCGGTGCCTACATCAGTTGTTGAGCTGGGAACATGACCATAAAGATCGAGCATATGTCCAAGCAGTTAATCCTATATCGTCCTTCCCAACCCTTGCTAGAACATG
>APFE030715735.1:0-44057 GCA_000404065.3 Pinus taeda | reverse complement strand
TTCTCCATGGTTTGCTGATATAACAAACTACTTGGTCTCAGCACATTTTGCACCACATTTGTCCTCAAAAGAGAAGAGAAAGATAGTGAGGAAAAATGCCCCTTTCACCTGGATTGGGGGCAATCTCTTCAAACATGGCCCAGATCAGATCTTGAGAAGATGTGTCAGGGAGGAGGAATTCTTTGACATCCTCCTGACCTATCATGATGGGCCTTGTGGAGGTCATTTTGTAGCAAAAAGAACCACCTTGAAGATACTGCAAGTAGGCTACTACTAGCCCACTCTTCATCAAGATGTGAGGAGATATACCAGCCAGTGTGATTGATGCCAGAAGATGGGGAAACCTACTCCAAAGGATGAGATGCCGATGCAACTTCAAGTGACCTTTAAGCCATTTGAGAAGTGGGCCATGGACTTTGTGGTTCGTATCAACCCTCCTTCAAAGCAGAAGCAGTACATCATTGTGTGCACCGATTACCTGACAAAGTGGGCAAAGTCAAAAGCAATCAAAGCAGTGATAGAGGAAAACGTAGCTGAATTTTTGAGAGAGAACATATTCTACAAGCTAGGGTATCCAAGATAATTGGTCATAGATCAAGGTAGTCAACTTACTTCCAATCTGATTGAATACCTGCTCACACATCATAAAATCAAGCACAGGACTTCAACCCCTTACCATCCACAAGCCAATGGGTAGGTGGGGGTCACTAACAGAGCATTAGAAGGGATCCTGACAAAGGTAGTGAGTAGCAACAGAAAATACTGGGCGGATAGATTAGTTGAGGCCACTTGGGCCTACAATACAACATGGAAGACCACTACAGGGTTCACACCCTATGAGATATTCTATGGGAAGAAGGCTTTGTTGTCAATAGAATTTGAATTCAATACCCTGAGGATGGTAGCTCAGCTAGACCTAGACCTCAACCATGCACAGAAAGAAAGAATACTTCAGGTCAATGGATCGGATGAACACAGAATGCATGCCCTTCTCCATACAGAGGTAGTTCAGCTTCAGAGAAAGATATGGCATGACAAAAACATCAACTTAGGAGAAGCAATTCCAAGAGCGAGATTGGGCACTACTCTATGATTCAAGATACAAATATTTCAAGGGCAAGCTAAGGGAAATATGGCCAGGACCATACACTATGGAGAAATGCAATGGCAATGGTTCAGTTCTGATCAAAACCATTGATGATGAAGCCATCCCCATGCTTGTCAATGGACATCGGTTGAAAGTCTACAAGAAACCCCTCTCCAAGCAAGAGTTCATTGAAAATTTTAATAAAACAATGATGGTAGTGGAGCATTTCTTGGCCTCCACTTCATCCACTCACTGAAGAAAAGGAAAAAATAAAAAAATAAGGACCCAAGTGAAAACCTCCATGAGGCGCTTGAGTCCCATCATTGGGTTGAAAACCTCTTCTGAGGCGACCCAGTGATGTCAAAAAAAAAGAAGAGAAAAATAAGATCACTAGTGAAAACCTCCCTTGGAGGCGCCCAGGGCAGGCAATTAGGGTGAAAACCTCCCTGAGGCGCCCTAGTTGTTTTCAAAAAAAAAGGAAAAGAAAAATAAATTTTCAGTTGAATTGAAGGTTTGCAGGAGGACTACAGGAAGTAGCAGAAGGTGCCAAGGGAGCCCTGAAACCAATACCAACACCTATCCTACCTTCCCACACCTTTCTCCATCATTCTTGGCATTCTTTTCACCTCACTGTGGTTCTTTTTCAAAAATTGTGTTTTCTACAGGAGGCTCTGTGTTTTCCACAGGAGGCTCCCATGGGAATTACAAAGAGCCAGAAATGGGTGTAAAAGGCAGTTTGAGGGACAGAGAAGCTTCATAAAAGATCTATAAATCCTGCTGCAGTTTTCAAACCTCCTTTCCATCATTTCCAAGCTTGCATCGCATCCCAAGCATCATTCTTCTTCCTGCCCAAAAAAAAAATACACACACACAGAAAAAAATAGTTTTTTAGGAAAAGAAAAAAACAAAAATAAGAAGGAAATAACACCATTAAACTCACTTGAAGCCTACATATTACCTTTCCATCTCTATCTACATCTCTGACATCATCCTCACAACTCCAAGCACAGAAAGAAGTTGAAGTTTCAAAGGAAAAAGTAGCTACAGGAGCTCCTATAGGAATTCCTGTAGCAGTTGATCCCATTAGAATCCAGCATCAACAGCAAGAGGGTGTAAATATGAAGGTTGAAGAAGACACTTGCAGATCAAATCCAGCCAGAGAGGAACCTGCACAAAGCACAACCACACATCAGCAAGCAGATAGCATGCATCAAAAGAAACAAAGGCATGCAGCAGAGAGAAAGAGCCACAGCCTTCACAGCAAATACATTTGAATATCAAGTAAGTAACTAACCTGATACTCTATTTGTATTTCTATAATTAGAAGGCATGTAACTGCAACGAGATGGTTGAGGCTGAATGAGGGAAAGGTGGCCAGTTAACTTGGCCACCTTCAGCTAGTTGACTGTACTCATCTAAAGATGCCACCCACTTGTGTGCATAGTCAACTCAGGAAAGATGTCAAGGACAAGTAGTGGAGAAAGTGTGAACACTAATGCAATCATGAGGGATGATTACAAGGAAAGGGCCATGATGACAAGGTAGGTGGGGACCAACGGTCTGAATATGGCCTACGTACACTCGGCCAGCTCACCGTCCATCACTGGAAATATTCATAAAAAACAATAAGTACTCCTCCCTGAGCACTCTCACCACCTTTTCCTTCATTCTCTCCTCGAAACTCCACTCTTGCAATCTCCACATGCCCCCACAACCTCGTAATCATCGTTATCCATTTATCTCTCCCATATTCCTACTTTCGGTGTTTTCTACAAGAACACTTATAGGTTCTATAGGAGAATCTACAGGAATTCTTCCGGAGGGACAATAGTCTTCCACAGGAGGGCCAATGAGTTGTTTTAAGGAGGTAGGCAAGTTCTATGCATACACCCATTGAATATAAAAATATGCAAGTAGTGGTTAAATTTTGAGGAGGAAATAAAGCCTTTAGGTGGAGGAAATACATAAAAGAATTTCTGCTTATTTCTTGAAAAAAACACAGTCTCTTTGTTTCTTTGTTTTTCTTCAAAAATTGTTGTCTCCTTCTCCTGATTTGGTTTCCCAAAGAATAATAAACAAAATTACAAGATGTTTTATAAGGAAGGAGCCCACCAACTCCTCCAGGCTCCATGCACATCCCCAAGTAGTGGACATATTCACAAGAGCAAATTGGATGAACTCTTTTGAGAAATTCTGAGGTTTGATGAGGAAATTGCTCAAGAATTTGCCTACTCTTTGGTCCCTCACACCAGAACACATGCCACTGCCACCTTTAGAGGCCTTTCCATGGAGATAACCCCTGAATTTATTAGTAGGGTCATTACCCTTCCTCTTGGATTGCCTTGGAGTAAGGATGAGAAACCAATTGGCCAACCTACTAAGAAAAACTTCTTCCAAAACAATGAAACCCATGTAAAAGAAAAAAATGGCATAAGAAGGGCTAGCATACCATATCCTTGGGATGAGTTTAGCTACCAAATAATCAAGTATATTTCTTCTGAGGGGAGGTATATCACTGTATATGGTTACCACTTTAGAATCCTTCATGAATTAAGGTATGGCATGGACACTCCAGCCCCTCAGAAGCTTAGCATCCCCTACTTCCTCCTGCAGTCCCTCATTGACTCTAGTACTAAAGTAAAAGCAGGAAATCTAGAGCAGCTAGCTCACCATGGATTAATCAAAATTTTAGTGTAAGAAGCCCTCCATACATTCGCACTCCCTATAGCATGGGAAATCTTCCAAAACATGACAGCTAAAGATGACATAAATACCCTAGCCTATGATATCAATCCTACTAGCAGTGAGGAGGAAGAGAAGAAAGGGGAGAAGTGAAGCAATTGGTGAGTTAGAATAACAAGAATGGAAGAAGGAAGAAACCAAGATAGAGGAGGAGAAAGATGAAGAAACAGAGCAGGAGGAACTAGAGCAAATAGAGACAGAAAAAGAGGCAAAAAAGATAGAAGTGTCCCCTGAGACTCTAGAAAGAGAGGCAATAGCTTCCCTCACTTCCCTCAACACACCAATTAAGCCAAAACAGAAGAGGAAGAGGCAGACCTCAATGTATTTCAAGGCTAGGAAGAGCAAAAGAATCAAATCAAGGAAACCCCAGCCTTCTTCAAAAGTGCAAATTATTATTGAAGATTCACCCTCTGCCCAAGGAAAAGAATCCCCTTCCAAGGCACCTATCACATATGAAATGGGGACTCCTAGATCCCCCACATGGAAAGAAAAGGTAGAACTACAAGACCCAAAAACAGTCTTATCGGAGGCACAGATAGTTCTACAGGAGACCTTGTCAAAACTAAAGGAGACCCAAGAGCTTGAGAAAAGGGTAGAAGGACAACCACCGAGAAAGGAGGAAGAAATAGAGCTACAAGAACCTGATCCCTAGCCCATTCTTGGCTCCTACTACAATCTTCTTGGGGGGGAAGAATAATACCACAAAAATTTGCAATTGCACTATTCTTTGAATTAGAAAAAGGATAAGGACCCATAGGTGGATGCAAATAGCCAAATACAAAGGGGTTGAGGATATTGGTCATATGGAGAACAAACTCAGAGAAATGGATAGAGAGTTAAGTGCTGCCAAACACAAAGAAGAAATCACAAGAAGCCACCTTGAAACTAAAAATAAATTGCTAAGAGAACTGCAAGAGAAAGAGTCCTAGTTGGAATGCATGGCCAGCTAGTCCACAGAGGCATTGCAATGTAGGATACCAGCAAAATCTTATGGCCTGTATCTCAAGGACCAGTGGTTGCAATTTCAGATAGAGACTTTGGCACAAAGAGGCACAATGCCTTTCCAAGATTACAGGTAGTTTATGGACCTATGTGACCAAAGCACATCAGAAGATAAGGCAAAGATGGCAGAATTCTACTTGCATAACATGGCCCTCATAGACATGAATGTGTGGGACCCTAATGCTAGGCTAAGGGACCTACAACTAATGGCCATGGCCTCATGGATGAACCATGAAGAGTTAATGGCAGTAGAAATAAGAAGGTTGATGATAAAGGAGTAGAATGAGCCATTAATGATCAGAGCTAAACCATCAGACCCCATGGCACTCATTAGCACACATAACCTACTAGCCCATAATCCTCATATTGCCCCTAGATATATAAGTGATCAGGCACAAGACATTGAACATTTTAAGGACATGGAAAGGTTACTCAGGGATGATTGTGGACATGCATGTATGAGGAGATGGAATACCTTACCACACAGTCTGCAGATTAGGGAATATCATTCCCCAATGAGGATGAGGGAGGAATTAAGGAGAGTGCCCATGTATAAGTGCTCCATGCAGAGGTTGAAGGTCAATTGGATTAGCCTCAAATTGAGTCCCCCACTACCGCTAAGCATGCTGGAAGGTAGAAGAGAAGAAGAAGAGTAGGAGTAGTGGGAAGAGATAGACAAGAAGAAAGATTCTATGACAAGGAAGAGGACACCACATCAGAAGCATGGGATTCTAGGGAGGCCACCAGGGCCATAAAAGATGAGGAGATGGACTAAGTTGCTCAGAGGATGAGCAACACTTTCAATAGGGGGCTAACGATGAGCCTCATAAATGGGTAATTATATGGGCTCATTTTACCTCCTAACCTAGTCAAATCAACCATTCTCTTAGCTTATTGTGTGATTTTTTAATTATATTTATGCTTATAGAGTAAGTTGAGTTAGTTATGATGCCATGTGGTCTAATATGTGTTTAATGCAGATTATTGATGAATTTTGTGGTCAAAGTCAAGGACCCAGTGGACACATGGCAGCAATAACTCGAAGTGGACAAAGGAGAGGAATTATAGGAGGGAGCCCCCCTCATTTATTACTCTTCACTTCGAATTCCCCTTCATTCAGCTCGGAGTACAAGCAGCCAGGTCATGTATTAGCAGGCAGCCGAGAAAGTGGAGAATGACTGATGATTATCTCGAGTTTTGGGAGCCAAGCCTCCCTGATTTTAAGGAAGTCGTTGGTAGCTTCATTTTTATAAGTAGAGAGGCCTAGGCCCTCACTAGGGTCGGCTTTTTGTTGGATTTTTGTTGTACTTTTGCTTATGTAAACTCTGCTCAACTTCGAGCTTATTATTTTGACAGTTTCATGTATTCTTGCTATTATTTTGGAAATAAAGATGGAATCCTTTTTGAGTTAGCATTGAGTTACCTCAAAGGGATGAAGCTCTTGGGTTAAGGCCCAATCCAAGAAGCCAAGCTCCTCTTACTTGTATGTGTATGTTTTATTTTAGTTGTAGATTAGATTATTGTTGGACGTATTTCTTTTATGGTTAAGAATAGGTTGTTTTTGATGATTCAGTAGTTTGCTTCCATTTGTGCTTTCTATAGCAATTTAAGCAGTGGTAAAGAAAAGATTCAAAAAGCTAGCAATAGTGCCTTGGCCTCTCTTCCTCCCTTTGGGACCATGACCTGAGGCAAAGACCCTCTTACTGCTCCAAAAACATAGATTTTCCTCATTCATAGGATTTCTAGTGTTTATAGCTTTTTAGTTGGTTAATAGTCTAGTTTTTCTTTACTTTAGAACTTCTTCATCATGCTCACTTCTTTACTTACCATAGTATTCTTCCATGCTTTCCTTTCTTGTAGCAGTTATCAACATTTCCTTTCATAGATCACAGTTTAGATTAGTTTTATGCAAAACTATGTTTTTCTAGATGCACTTATTTCATCGCTTGCTTCATATCATTGGTTGACTGTTATTTTTCTATGTAGTAGATATCTTATCATAGTAGATCAGCTTATTAGGCATCCCATCATCCATCTGATCCATGTTGTACAGGTCACCCAAGTCTCCCCTCAATTTTGCCTTAGTTTCCTACATTTTCCATAGAATTCCTTCCTCTCTCCTTGAGAAAATCCAATCATATTTCTCTCTCCTAATGATTCTTGGTAGACCCTAGGTGCCCTAAAACCTCATTCCAACCTTCATCCACCTTTTCCACTCACTCTCGCCCCCTCAAAATTGCCAAAAGTGCTCTCGGCCTCCTCTTGTAGGCCTCCTATAGAACGTTATTTTTCCTCCTGTAGATTTCCTCTGTCCTCCTATTGATTTTCCTGTACCCTTTCTTTTGAAGTTCGAGTGTGGGAAAAGCCTCTAGAAGGCCACCTTAGACCTCCTAGGACCCAAACACACCATACTACATCCTCTCAAGCCCCAAAACCACCTTTCAAAACCACCTATTCACTGCCACATTCACAAGCAATAAATCACATACATGTCAAATTCACATAAAAATCCAAAAATATGTTTTTTGCTCATTTACTTCTAGAAATAGCTTAGTTAGATGTTGTTTACTTCCTTGATTAGATAAATGGCATTCTCTTCATAGTTTTCATAGTTATTTCTACAAAATTAGGATTAGATGGTTAAGTAGGATTTACTTGGTTTGCTTTACATTTCAGTCTTTCTCCTTTCTGCAATTAGAATAGCATCTATATTTCTTTCCTTTTATCACATTTAGAGTTTCTTCTGGAATCCATACAAGTTGGCTTGAGCTCCTAGTGATCTTGCGCCAACTGACCAAGTGACAATCTATAGTAAGAACTAGTACTTGTGCATACAACACCATCGCTTCCAAGTTTGTTACGAACTACTGGGTTGATAAGAGTAAAGAAGGCAACCTAGGAGTTGCAGTATTATTGCTGCAATACCGGTGCTCAACACTATACCAATTTTTCTAAGGAGAAAGAAGTGCTTGAAGGTTAAGGCTAGGACTTGGAAACTCACCTAAAGGAGGCTTCCAACATCAAGGCTTAAGTGGTTGTAGTTCTTCCCTTTACCATCTATTTATAATACATTAAGTGTTTTCTTTCCAAAAATGTGTTAATCATTGTTCATTTAGTATAATACTCCCTGATCTGTTATATGGTTTATATTGGAATGGTTTTTGCTATGTATGTTTTTGTTGTCTCCAAATGATTTTCCTTGCAAGTATTCATTCCCATCAGTGAATAGGAGACTGAGCTTGGAAGTGGAACAATCAAGGATGACACCAATAGATGTTAGCATCAGAGTGAGGTAGGTCATCTCTCATCCTTTGTGTTTTCTGGTATAAACTAGGAACGTTTTCACATATTTTTTTTCATTTGTTGCTAGATCCTCCCATAAGACTAGAGGGATAGTTTATGTCCATAGAAAGTATTTCCTTCACAAAAAAATGGTGACCATATTGGGGATCTTATAACCATTCAAACCTCCTTTTTATGTTTGGTCTTTTTTATTATTTTTTCCAACCTCCTAAAGATCTTTAATTTAGGTCCATTATGGGTCTGCATTCTCAGTAGTATGTTCTTTAGAGTGCCAATTTTGGATCTCTCTCTAAGTTTCTTTTCATTTTCCTAAGTATTTCTTTCCCAACACATCTTCTCTAGAAATAGTCGCACTATCAGCGCTGGTTTTACCTATTACAGTCATGTTGAAAACCTTGTCAACCTGTCAGCATGGGTTTTTACCATTAAAGTAGCATTGAAAACCCCTATCGGCACAGATTTTGAACATTAAAGTAGTGTTGTTCCAAAAAATGAGAATTGTTAGGGTGTCTACCAGAAAGTTCTAGTGTGTCTTGATCTCTGAAGTCTGCTCCAGTTTCTTTGTGTGCATAGAATCTTCCATTATTTTTGTTGATTTCTTATTGTTTTGCAAAAGTCCATCCCATTGTTTGAAGTAGTGAAAGTAAATTTTGGTTGGGTCTTTAGTTCTTTGGGTTGATTAAATTTAATGTTTGCTTCTTGTATGTGTGGAAGGAATATTGATTTGTTGTTGGTTAAAGCATTATTAATTCTTTTGGAAACCATAAAAGAAATGGCATTTGCATTTTCTTATCTTTCATCTCAAAGTTTACTTTTCGAAATTACTTTAGATTACATTGCATTGACAAGTCGTTTTTGAGATTATGATTGGGCATAGAGTACATTGCTTAGTTTTGAAAGTGAAAAAGTACATTCTCGTTCATTGAAAAGAAAAAATGAAAAAAATCACGTAAGTGCATTTTAGTGAATTGAAATTCATTTTACTTTTAGTGGCTGCATTGGAATAGTGAAAGTGAAAGATCTAGTTAGGAAGATTTGTGTGTTTCATACTTGGTTGTTGTATCAATGTTAGAAACTTCTTCCCTATGTTAGATAACCTTCATTGAAATGAAAAGAAACATTTTTTCATATTAGTTGCATCGTAGGTGTGTACAGGTGACATCAATTTTTTAGCCTTGAAACCGAAACTTAATTCAAGATCAACTTTAAAATTTATCTCAATTAACCTAAGGAGAATTTGGAACATTAACAAAAACATGTAGAGGTCTATGCTAGAGACATGTTTTGACGTTGTTAAACGTAGGAGCTAACATTGTTTTCCCACATTGCATTCCTAGGGTGAAATCCCATTCCACGTATGGAAGTGTATAGGACCATTTTCCAGTACTTTCGGGTATTTCATAGGTGCTCCATACATGGTAATTACATGGGAATGCTCTCATCGAATGGTTACGCATTAGATAGCACTACTACAAACTTGACTCCCACACACCGTTGAGTATATTTTCGAAGTCCCCTATAGGTTGCTATCCATCCATAAGTAACCAACTCTGCCACCTTGTATACCTTGATACACTGAACACATCATTTGGGGAGATTTGTTGTCATACATTAAGTCCTTTGTTCGCCAAATTGTATATTGGAGTTCACAGTTTCTAGGTAAAACTTTATGCCTGGTTACCCTTTATTTATTTATTTTTTGTTAAGTTCTAAAATTAATTTACCGTAGAACAACATCCTTCCTGTGGAAATACTCCTTAGTAGAGATTAGGTTGAGACTAAAGGAACAATTCTTGAGTCCACCAATCAAGGAAACCCCTCTGACGGGAATCATGTCCTTTTCCTTCTTTTGGAAATATTAGTGCTCCTTATATGGCAATGTTGTCCCTTCCCAGATTTACCATTGGTTTTTCCATTTTTTTTTTTTTAGACCCCTATGGTCTCAAATTTCCAAACAACTTCTCAACTGGGTTCTCCTCCACTTGAACAATATCAACCTCTAGTTAATCCTAAAGTTGACTCTTTTACTTCTCTGCCTGTTCGATCTTCTTCCTCTTCTTCCTCTTCCACTGGTGAAATCCTGCAAGCTAGTAACCAAGTGCATAAGAAGACGAAGAAAAGGAATATTAAGAAGAAGAAAAATAAGCAAGGGGGCAACCAAACAGCCATTGTTATAGACACAACTAATGTGGAGAAACCTTCCAATCATTCCCACAAATTTAAATTCCCTTGCATGTTATGTAAGGGTAACCACCTTCTTAGAAATTGTACTGGTATCCATAAGGTATTAGAAGTTTGGTCCACAAGCTCACATTAGCCTTTTTCATCTACCTCTAGAGATCATGTTGGTGATAAACCCTTAACTAGTGATAGTAAGGTCAATAAAAAAAAGGTAAAATCAAATTTCCATGTAGGTTATGTGAAGGGAATCATCTTATTCACCTTTGTCCTTATATGGATGAAGCCTCAAAAGTGTTGGACAACCTTATATCTTCTCAACCTCGTCTTTCGACTAGTTGTCGAAAGCATTCCCGTGATCCTCCACTAGTTGATCAAGATTCATCTCTAGTCAATCCCACTCTCTCTTAATGTGAATCCCATGAGCCCATTCCCGACCAACCATTGGTTGAGAAAAAGGTTGACTCGATTCCACCTTTAGATGATCGTACCTTTCTCACAGAAACTAGACTTCATGCTGCTAAAGTTCTCCTTGTTTCTTCATATTTCAATGAATTGCGGGGTGGTCCTCCCATTCCCATGGTACTAGGGGGCGATCCTCCAAATTCCCTAACATAAGGGGATAATTCTCCCATTCCATGGCACCCCCTCCAAGTAGTGTGGTTGCTTCCTTTGATTGGAGTCGACTGGTAGGATATTGTCTTCCTTCTTATGTGCTCTTTCAGATCATAGTACAGGTTTATAATATACCTATACCTATAACAATCATAGATGAAGGCACATCTATTAGTATTATGTCCTCAACTACTTGGAAAGTTTTAGGTTCTCCACATCTTGTGACCATTAACCTGGATCTGTTGGCTTTTAACAAAGGAACCAGTCAACTGTTAGGGATCTTTCCTAAGTTGCCTATTACCTTGCGAGGAAAGATCATCTATATTGACGTGATGGTTGTCCAAAGACCATTGGATTTTAATTTACTCCTCAGTCATTACTATGTTTATTTCATGAGAGCTCTTGGCTCTTCTCTCTTTCATGTCATATGTTTCCCACACAAAGGAAGAATTGTGGCCATTGATCAGATTTCGTTCATTGCTCCTAATTTGACTCTCAATCAACCATCTTCTGTAAATGGTCCTTTTATGCAAGTGGTATCACCCCCACCATAGGTTAATTATGTGGCCACTTATTATGTGCCCGTGTCTACTGATGATCAAGTTAGTGATATAATGCATCATGTACTAGGGGCATTGGAGCCTGATCTTTCCATTAGATCCCTTGATATGTATCCCTTCCAGAGCATTGTTCTCCCATATGATGAGAACCCCTTGGAAGACATGGCCTCTTATGGGCCGTGATCAAATTTCTTGGAGCACAATTCCTTTTCTTGTGTCAAGCTCCTTACAAAATTAGTCAAGTTTCTTGGAGAAAAGTTCCTTTCCTTGTGTCAAGCTCCTTAAAAAATGAAACAAGGTTCTCGGAGTAGATTTCCTTGTCTTGTGTCAAGCTCCTTAAAAAATGAAACAAGGTTCTCGGAGTAGATTTCCTTGTCTTGTGTCAAGCTCCTTAAAAAGTGAAACAAGGTGTCAGAGCAAAGTTCCTTGACTTGTGTCAAGCTCATTAAAAAATGAAACAAGGTGTCATGAACATGGTTCTTCTCGTGTGTCAATCTCATTAAAAAATGAAACAAATATCCTTCCAATTCGAGTCTTTGATTAGATCTCGTAAATTCCCTATAGAGTCTTTCAATTGATCTCATACGTGAACCTTCAATCCATCCACCTATTAGTAACCATCAGTCTACTTAGGTGAATGAAAAGAAGCTTTGGTGGCATGTACCTCAAATTGAGTCATTATTCTAGGGGCATGTAAAATTATCTCAATCATAGTTTTTCTTTGTTTCAAGCTTGTGTAAAACTAAAACCAATCTCAAGCATAGTCTTTCTTTGTTTCAAGCTTGTGTAAAAATGAAACTAATCTCAAGCATAGTTTGTATTTGTTTCAAGCTTGTGTAAAAATGAAACCAAATCCAAGCATAGTTTTTTCTCATGTTTCAATCTTGTGAATAAATGAAACCATATTCAAGTATCATCAAGCATAGTTTCCCATGTTTCAAGCTTGTGTAAAAAATGAAACCATTCCCACTTTACCTCTTGTGATTGCCATTTTTATCAACCTATTTTTGCTAGATGAGTCTTGGCCTTTTCATTCCATCATCACCATCTCTTTGGCCAATTATACACTTTCACTTGGTTGCTTTACCCTTGCTTGGGGAACATCTAAGATGAGTGGTCTTATAAGCCAACCTCTTGACCTTTACATGTTTTGAGAAGTTCCATCATGACCAGAACCATTCACTATCCTTTTATACCACTCATTCCTCTAGGTGAAGTCCTCTTTTAGCTCTTTTCAGATTCCAAAAATATGAAAATATTTTTGAGCACTTGTCTTTTCGAACTCGTAAAAGTAAATAAACGTTACTCAATATAATTTTACCCTTTTCTGGATTAAGAGAGACTAGATGTAAAAAATAATACCTTAGTCGAACATGGCTAAGAGTTTATCTTGTGTATTATTTTCTACTTTTTTGGACTTAAAATATTTTCTATGAAAAGGGACATCTAGAGTTTTCTTTTCACCTCCTTTTCAAACTCTCTAAACATGAAAAAGATGTCAAGTTACCCCTCCTTTAGGCTCATAAAATTAAAATGACGAAGGACTTGTCACCATGAGGAGACTAAGCTACTCCTTCCTAGGGCTCATTAAAAATATTAGGATGGATTCATCGGAAGGATGAACTTATATGACAAGCATATGGTATCCTCTTCAATCTTGAGATTAAAAATAAAGAGGTACTCACTAGAAATAGTGGGGAAAAATGAAGTAAAAATATATCCTATATTTTGTATGAAAGGTACCATGTCACTCATGAACATGAAACTTGTTTGTATCTCAAGCCGGGTTTGGGTTAACCTCACTTCGTCACTTGCCTTACTGGGTTTTGGGAATCTGTTTGTCTCTCATCTGATTATATCCTATTGTCACCATGTTCTTTGATCCTATGTTGATTCAAATGCTTCCAAATTCTAGAGTCATGTCATCAATATGTTCAAGATAAGTCCCCTCTACAATTCAAATCGCTTATACCCTATTTGAATTTTCTGCAACAATCCTTAATCACTCTTGCCAACTCTACAAAATCCTATGTTTCATGTCAATGATGTGGGAAACTTCCTATCGAATCCAACTCATTAGCCAAGAAGATGATCTAGAAATTGCCTTTCATTATCTTGGAGTTTGCATGCCTCAATGGCAGGTTCTTCACATTCAACGATAGGTTCACATTATTGGCCTTCAATCGAATGATTCTACAATTGTTTGAATTCGGCTTCATTGTTCACACTTTTGGATCGTGTTGTTGTACCTTGAGAGCCATTATCATTATTGTTGGTTTCTCTCGTGCATGTTAACAGGTCGCATCATTTACTGGTAATTAAGTGATTTCTACCATGTTCGACTCTGACACATCTATTCATATGGTGGGATTCATACTTTGGTTAGACCGAGATAGAGATGAAGACCGTGGTTTCATATGATAGATCCAAGTTGCATGGAGTTATTAGATATTAATGATTGTACACATGATCCCTTCTATTTGAATGGTTGCGTCCATGCTTTGGATCCATACACATTATCCCTTCTATTTAGATGGATTTGTCAATGTTGTGGACTCATGTATTATTAGATGCCTACTCAGAGATGTATTATTAGGCATACTTACATCAGAGATGTCAAATATATTGTACCATGTTTGGCTTGTAAGTCTCCTGACAGTGTTACTCTGAGTCCTTGCCTTGACTTGTAAGGCATTTCAACCATCACTTCCCATTCTGCCTTCATGCTTTATGGTGCATCTGCTATACAATATCTTTTCGTACTCCCCATATCGTATCCTAAAGTGTCAAAATGACGAAATTTGTCAATGTATTCACCATGAAACATGTTCAGAAGCATCCTAAAAAAGAGAAGAAAACTTTCATTGAAAGAATTCTGAAGAAACTTGTTCAAAAACCTTGTTTTCAGTATCAATTCTTTTCACATCACTAGTGACCTTTTCTAATACCTTGTTGCACTATATTGTCCTAGCACTGTCGGCACATATTTTATCAAGAAAACCCACGCTGAACCTCTTCCCGCAATTTTTCCTAAGGTGGAGGAGAAGCTTCTCTAACTAGAATTCTCAAGAACGATGAGCTGGTTACAGGGGAATAAGGATTGGAATGATATGTCTCATTCTTGGTCCTTGATCCTACTTTCATGGACCTTTCCCTTAAGGTGTGGAATCTCTCCCTCCTTTTATGGATCCTTAACTCCCTCTCCTTCCCTATAAATGAGATCCCTACTATCCACAATTGATTATTTATTGCTTGGTTGCCTTTGTAGTGCTGAACTATGCCCAAATGTTGTCCATTTTGTTAAGGATAAGGAGTGATTGAAGGTTAAGGCCAGGACTTGGAAAATCACCTAAAGGAGGCTTCCAAAATCATGGCTTAAGTGGTTCTAATGCTTCCCTTTACCATATATTAATAATACATTATGTGTTTTCTTTCCATAGATGTGTTAATCATTGCTCATTTAGTATAATACTCCTTGATTTGTTATATGGATTATATTGGAATGGTTTTTGCTATGTATGCGTTTGTTGTCTCAACATGATTTTCCTTGTAGGTATTCATTCCCATTGGCATATATGATATTGAGCTTGGAAGCAGAAGAATCAAGGAGATCACCAATGGAAGTTAGCATCATATTGAGGTAGGTCATCTATCCTCCTCTATGTTTCTAGTATAAACTAGGAAATTTTGCACATATTTGTCTTTGTTTGTTGCTAGATCCTCCCATAGGACTAGAGAGATCATTTTTGTCCACAGAAAGGATTTCTTGCCCAACATCTTGCGTGATATTTCCCTAATCTAAGTTGCACATGTACATATTGTAGGGCACTAGACCATCTGACCAAGAATTATCCATAATTGATTTCAAAATGGAGAGAGAAGAAAGGACCAAATGTGCAGATGATAGTTGTCGAGCCATGTAGAACCGAACAATAGGTTGGTGTAGTAACTCGAGGGGGTGTCAAAACTAGAGAAGATGCAATGAATTCTAGAACATTGTAGCTAGAATGGGTGAGAAGAGCAAGTGAAACTCCTCCAAATTTTGATTATGTCCAGGAAAATATGATGTGCAAGAAGCACAAAGGGAGATGGGTGCTACAAAATTGGACACACTAGAGGCAATCTATGAAGAATACATTCCAACTTTCTATGATAATATTGTTTGGAAAGAGCTTCTGATAGAGGAAGATCCAGTCGGGAACCTACTTCAAATCTGTTTAGAGTTAGTGAAGGATCCACAGACACTAGAGAAATTTAGGAATTTAATATAATAATGTGCCAAGGAATATGAAGTAGCTATCGCGTGAGCCAGGTAGCTTGCTGAAAGAGAACTAGTAAGGAGTTCAAATTTAGTGCACATATAAAGGAATATGAAATGGACAGCATCATATTGGACTTGGGATCTGATGTAATTATTTTTCCAAAGAGTACCTGGGAGATTATAAGGAAACCAAAGTTAACTTTGTCGCCCATTCAGGTGAGGTTAACGAATCAATAGTGTATCTTTCCCATTGGTAAACTGATGGGAGTTCTAGTGGATATTGATGGAGTGGAAAGCACTACTAACTTTGAAGTCAAGAGAGATTGTGTTGACACAGATACATACCCATCTTTGTTCAAGATTAATTGGGCATTCGACAACTAGGTGATTATTAATTTGAAGAAAGAAAAGATGATTTTGAAGGTGGAGAAATTTCAGTGATAACACCTTTCAATCCACAAGAGGGAGACCAATATGTTGATACAGTTGAAGGCAATCTGAGTATGGAAGAGTTGGATAATATCTACAGTGTGACAACTCATCAAGAGGAATATGTGAATCCTATAGTGAATGGGGTGTTGGGTTGCCATAATATTGGGTCCTATGCCTCCAATTTAGAAGAGGCATTGGAGAATTGGTAGAATAGATTGCATGAGGTTAGCACACAGAGGTGCACACACCTCACTAGAGTAGTGCATTGGATAAGGATTGAGGTACATAATCCTCCTCGCTTTCATGGACTATTTGAGGTGACTATTTTTTGGCAAGAATCCAAAGGCTAGGTACCAGAGCACCGAAGGATACATGCACTGGATGTGGCATTACATGTAACCCAAACCAAATGGTGGGCTACATATAAGGACTATGTTGTGGGATGAAAACATTGTAGACAGTTAATGTGTATTAGATTCAGGACCAGTTTTGTGGTGCCTAGAGAGAAGTACTTGGGCAAGTAGTGCCCAAGGAAACACTTAAAATAATGTGTTGTGGTGTGGACTAAAGAATGAGTGCCATAGAAGGAGTGGGTACACCAGTTTAGACATACACTAGAACCATTCCTACAAATTGGTATGTGAAACTCGAGGTGCAAAAAGGAACAAAGGATTGGAATGAATTGGCTCAAATATTTAAGTTGACTTTTAGATTTGAAGCAGAAGAGCTACCACTTGATGAATCTTTGGATGTGTTGCGGAAGAAAATTTTCACTATAGGAAAGTCCACAATGTTGGAAAGAAAATCGTTGTGTTCTGCAAACAAAAGCTTAGAAAAAGCACAAGAGTTTTTGGAATGTTATAATATAGTGGAACAAGGTGAAGACGATCATGATCCCTGGAATATACAAATTTCAGAAGTTGAAGGGGAGCAAGCATTAGATGGACCACAACTACAATTCACTAAGCATGTGTATTAAGGTTCATAAAGTAAACATTAGGAAATACAAGAATCCTAAAATGTATGCCATTTGAGATTATTGAGATGACAAGATAATAGAAAAAGTTGTAGACCTATTGTGCGAATACCAAGAACTATTCCCCAACATGTTTAAAGAGATGAAGGGAATTGTTGGGGAACTAGGAGAGATGAGAATTGGTTTAAAGCCCAACGTCAAGCCTATGAAGTAGCGACCATATTGATTGATTCCCATCTATAAGGAGAATGTCAAGTGAGAATTGTTATAGATCTTCTAAAGCTAACTAATGCATATGTAAAGTGATGGAAATAATTCTATCTTTGTGTATATAAATAAAGTGGGTTACTGCAAATGCCCATTGTTTATTAGAGGGAGTAAGTACTTGTAGCTAATATTGAGGATACTAGTAAAGAGTGTTAAACAATATAAAAGAGAATTGTGCCCCTAATTGGGACACTGCATGTTTGGAGGAACTTTGTGTAATGAAACAACTATACTAGCGAGCGTACAGTGTTGGGGGCATCCCCTTCAAAAAGGGTCATGTGAAGAGATTCGATGTCTTAGTGGGAACTGCTATTTGAATAGGCTGTCGGCATATGATAGATTGGTTTGGTGATAGGCACAAATAAAATTTAGGAAGAAAACAAGCTAGATGATGGGAACTGCAGTGGAAGGTGCAGGGATGACCAATCTCAATATGGTAAGAACAACTAACATGAAAGAAAGTAGTTCTTATTAAACCTTGAATCCAATTTTATAGCAAGAAAGAGCACGTGAACAATGAATTCGAACCATGAAATGTTAAGATAATATGGTGAGAAGTAGTTAATATTGAGGGAGATAGATAAAGTGAGTTGGAATGACCATGAATACGAAAGATAACATGTGTAGCCTATCTTATTGAACTAAAACAAAGGAGAATTTCACACTTGTTCTACACAAAGGTGTAGCGATTTGAATATACAAGTCATAATGGAGAAGTCAGTGTGATGATTAAGGAGGAGCAGAGGATGGAAAAGGTTATAAAATACCATCCTCGAGTTGAGAGTAGGCAAAATACCTAATACAAAATATTTCAGAGCATATGAGAGCACAAAGGAGTAAATTAGGCCATGAGGAAGAAGACTAAATCCATCCGAGAATGGTGTGAGAAATCAAAGTTACCATGATAATCTCAAGGAAGAGAGCTGAAAATGTGAGAAGAATTGAGAACATGCTGAGAGAAAGTGATCAAGTTGATTGATGCTATAAGGTGACATGACTATGGAAGAAGCGGTTATGTTGGGAGAAATAAGAATGGCCGAAAGGGGATTGGAGAAATCATCCATTGGCGGTGATCATGTTGCTCCAGGGAGTCCAAACAAGAAAGGGACCCTTCCACTCAAAAGGATGGTTTACACAACATGATATAGTTGCACCAGTTAAGTTAACTCAACATATATTATGGGGGGCTCCGTGGATATATTCAACAAACCGATGTTGGGGCAGTCCCCATTGTGGGGACTGTAGTAGTCGAGTTGGGTCTTCTCCTCATGCATGATGGGGTGGCATGAGGAATACCAGAGAAGAAACCCTACCAGAGCTAGTAGATAGAGATGAGACCACCATGAGGTTGTGTAAGTGGACATCTAATTAAGGATGCACCACTCTTTACACTAACCCTCATAGCACCTTGGAGAAGGCTAGAAATTCGAGGTCCTGCTAACACCTATGAAGGAAAGAAGATGACAACGCAGTAAGAATGGAATAGTGATCAGGGATAGGCATAGAACTTACTATTGGAGTAGTAGTGGTACCTCGACCTCTTTGTCTATTAAAGAAATTATGGAGGGATGGAGTGTGACACTCCCCTCTTATCTAATACTAGAGTTTTAGGATAACCAAACCACCTAACCACTCATGCAAGATGCTCTACCACAAACAAAATGTCAACATCAGTAACAAGAGAAATTCTCGAACCCATGGTGATAGAATAAGGATTGAGTGGCTCGGGAATAGCCACAATTTTGTGTTGGGGGCTATTGGAGGTCGAGTTTTATATTTTTATTTTTTGTTAAGTAGGTAATCGCACAAAAGGATAGAGGAGCATGATAGAGGATCAGTCAGTGTGCAACATAGGGAGATGGTGCAAATGGAAGAGACATGGCATAGGGAGGCACCATGCATGGAGGAGATGGCATCATCCAAAGAGTGGGTATGTGCGCAAATAATATCAGGTAGTTGGGATTTTGCAGTTCATGGACATAAAGGAGAAGAATGTCATGGCGAGAAAGGTTGAAGATATTTGCAAAGGAAGGATAATGGTGAAATGGAATGAGTGGGATAGAGATATTTCCAGTAGATGATTAAGAAGGTATGGGACAACTAAAGGGAAAATGTCAAAAAATATCCTAACAGCAAGCTAGCTAGGAGGACACCCAGAGGAGTGGAGGAGCAAGTGGAGAAGGTTCAAGAAGCTACCAAAAGCCAATATAGGGATTTTCTTGAGACACGTCATGGGTTAGATGGTTAGACAGAGGAACTATTGGATGATTAGACCATAGCTGCCAAAGATGAAAGGGTTGTTGTGAATTTATCTTTCTTTCTATGTCGATAGCTTGAAGTGTTAGTCTCTAAGTATGTAGTTGTCTTGCAATGTATGGTATAAAGGAAATTGCCTAGGGGGAAGTCTATATGGCTTCACACTGTATTTGTGATCCTATTTGTACTTCGAGCAAGGAATGAAGGATCGTGAGCTGAATTACAAATTGTTTGTGTTGTAGTGCCTCACACTTTTCTTATCTTATGATGAAGTAATGTAATGGATAGTTGGGTTGCCTCAATTTTACTGTTAAATTCATGTGTATTTCTCTGGTTATGGTCTGTTGGTTCATTGCTTGTATAATGATCTTTTATTACTCTAAATATGCTTTAATATCTAGAATGGCCAAGTAAATCAACAATCTGGTAATGAATTAATATGATACAGTGTTCCCGTGGTGAATGTCGACGCAAATGATGGGAGGTGTAACTTATGTCAACCTTAATCGTAATGCCTTTTGCAACCTGCACACTAACTAGTGAATCCAAGGGTGGGTAGGTCCTACGTGATGTGCACACTAACTAGTGAACCCAAGGGTGGGTAGGTCCTACGTGGTGTGCAGTGCAAGGATGATAGCTAGGTGTCTTTCTAATAGATATCTGAGTTCTACATTGTGTGCTGAAGTTTAGTTCCTTAGGATCATAACATTCCATCCAATTGTAGAAACCTGGTCCCAACAGTGACCCACTAGCATCTCGAGTAAGACTTCATCCACTTTGTGGGTGTTGCTAAAAGATCCCATGCGCAACAAGTTTGTTGATCAACTTGGTCAACTGCCCAACAAATCTCGGGTTTGTTAGAATCCCGCACGCAAATACTTCTCCTTATGCTTACTAATCATTAACATTAGTGACATTTAGTTTTTCAATTTCCTTTAATAATTAACTTATAAATTAATACTTATAATGTGAAATATGATCTCCGATTTCTATCTTGTTTCTTGGGTAAATATTCTAGCCAGTCGTAATTTTGATCATTACAATTCCTTTCCTGAGCAGTATTTATTCATTTTAACTAGTATTCATTCATTTAGGTTACATATTGACTGCTGTAGTTTGTTGCCTAGTCTTAGTTTTCATTAGTTTTCCCTTCTGGAACTTAAAAGTTGTAGTTTGTTGGGGATTCGTAGCTTTTAATGTGGTTTTTTTTTCTTTCAGTGTTGATACAGTGGCTTTGAAGTCGTTCAGCTTATTTTGCACGTATTTTAATAATATAGAGTGGAGTGAATCTATATCGGGAAGCTCCTTCGATGAACCAGAGATAGCTTAGGGTTGAGCTGGAAATCTATATTGGGAAGATCCTTCGATGAACCAGAGATGCCTATCACATTGCCTGGCAAAGGTAGAAACCTGAGTCGAATCAAAGCATAAACCAACGGCGTATTCTTTTAAATTTTTCAAACATTCTGTCCAAACTTATTTGCAAACTAATTCAGGGTATGATAGCAAAGCATCTCAGATTTATTCCTGAGATCGAAGCATCAAAATTATTCAGTTGTTAATAGCACATTGAATAACAAATAATAATCAGTGGACAAAGAAACTATGTTTAACTTACGTTTACGAAAAAATATTCTAACATCCAATAGTCTATAACTACAATATTCCAAAATCTCACAGTCTAGAACAACAATATTCCAAAATCCCACTTTACAACTAGATTAATTATTTGATCTGTTTTTTCCATTTCAAGATATTCTCAAAATCTTGAAATAAAGCTAGCCATTTTGGTTGGGCAGTCTTTAAACAAACCTATTGCATATTTATCACAAACCTTTTTCTTTTCTTTTCTCCGTAAATCAATCTTGATGATGGTCTAGACTCAAACATCTACCGATATAAAAATGAGCACGGTAGAAAATCCAAATTCCTCCTAAAACTAGCCAATTAACTAAAACATTAAATAAAGATAGATAGTTAACTAACTGAGACTTCAAGATGTAAACGAAGGGAAGGTTTAGGTTTGAATCCTCTTCAAAGCACTCACAGAAAAATCAAAATAACCTATCAAAGCTGAAGACGTGCTCATATATATCATGGAAACCCTGAGAATAAAGAAAAATAACAGAACCATTGATCTTTATTCATAGACAGCTCGCTGACACTACAAACTAGATTCATTACTTTAAATAATATATCAAAGTAGGAAGATATTTCTGAATTCTGCAAATGGCGAAATATCCCTTGCCATAATCCAAATATCAGGAGATTTGGACTATCAGGGCTGAAAGATCTTCTTGCCACATTTGCATTTCCAAACAGAGGGATAATATTCTTCTGCGGACACATATGAATCACTGGGAGGTCGTAACCCTATGTGGTGATAAGGACCAACTGTTATAAGCACAGGCCTACAAGGCTTGCACCCCTGGCATTTATTCATACATGTAGGCGGTGAGGAACCCAACAAACTGTGCCATGCGTAACCGCTCCTTCCCTGATCCCCCACCACGTCTACCTGCAAAGTCAGAATCCTTTCTATCAGATCCAATCCAATTCAATATCTATTATGGATTCCAAAGCGAAAAGGGTTCAGAAAATACCTGTAAAGACTCAGATCGTTCAGGGGCTAATGGTCTCCCAGCAATCTCTATAATATTATCAATCAAGGGTTAAAAGGCTATTGTATGATGCTTTTATATCTTAATTTTGATGATGAATCGCATTGGGTGATTTGAAAAGCATCTGCTCAACATAGATTTACAGCATTGGGATGACTAGAAACACATTTATCCAAGATCAATTTATTTATCTGGTTTTTACAGATAGATTTACAGCATTGGGACTCCTGGAAATGCATTTATCCTCCATAAATTTATTTATGTAATTTGAAATCATATAAATCACAAAAACATGAATTCAGAAAATATAATTCACTAAAATCCAAGACTATTAAAGTAAAATAATTACCTGTGAAGGCCAATAAGCTCAAAAAGAGAACCAGGATCAGCATCCTGGAGGAATAACCTAACAGTGCAGCTTCCATAATGATCACTTTGAATACTGTATACTCAAACTTTCAGTGTCCTGTTAAAGGAGGCCTGCCTGTTATATATGAATCTAATGGACGTAATCATCTTCTTCTTTTCCCCCAGATTCCAGACATTATGACAGACAGAAATGCAGAGCCTGCTGTCGCTTCAACCTGCGGGGCTCCTCTTGCGACTCCCGAGTTATGTACACAGTGCACATCGGTACTCTCAGATGACAGACAGATAGAAATTGAAGCACTCTTTGATATAGTATCTATGAGCACATGCATTGAGGCCTGCATATTTTGGGGAATTTTGTGCAGGGCCAAAGTCAACATATCCATCTGCTGCAGCCGACTGCTGAATCATTCACGAAAAACCACGTCCTCCTGGGAAATTGATGGCCATCAGATATTTATATTAAAAAACCATTCCAATATCTACCAGGAATCTCTCCATTTTTTTCTATTTTTCTGTCACATAAACATTTTCCTGTTCCTCCAACTCCGTCAACCAGTTCCTTCCAGCTAAAGACCCACCATTACAATATATTTTATTTCTCTCATTTCTCCCAACCCTAATTTTGAATCTGAATCCCACAAGAACGATAATATATTCAACCCTTAATTTAATATTTAAACCAGACATGAATGATATTTGGAATTTAGAAATGAAAAACTCAGTTCGCTCGCATCACAACGAGAAAGATCTAATACCCTGGTCAATCAAAGCCCTTTGAAAACGTAAGAAAAGTAATCTTTTAACATTTCTGATTAAGAAACGGGGAGTCAGACAAAACCATCTGTCTATGCTCCGGGTTATATACTTGATTTGGCTAAGGATTCATAATAAGTGCGAGTCTGGTAAAAGTCAACAAATCCATATAGGGTTTCTAGATTCCGTAATAGATTTAGTATAAAATTTTATTACAAGTGCTTTGATAAAAGTAAACAAATCCATGTACGGCTTTTTGGGTTCGGTAAGATAGTGTTTTTTAGGCAGTGGTCTATAACGCGACTTTTTGAAAGTTTTTTTGGCGGATTTTTCCGGTCAAAATCCGGCAGCAATTCATTGGAATCCCAAGTTTGATAGCTAGTTTCTGCACAATCAATGGCTCCCAAGGGTTTATCAGGGCGCTGAATCCAAATATGCAGTTAAAAAACCATTTTAACTGCTAAAAATCAAGATTTAACCTCATTTCTTCCGCTGGATTCCGTCACCGGAATCTCCAAAAAGTCGCATTATAGACAACTCCGTTTTCTAGGGGTGTACAACAACTTTGGGTATTACACTTTGGTCAGGGATATTTAAATTATAAAAATATTAGTTAAGATAGTGTTTTTTTAATGGGTGTATAACAATTTTGACTCTTAGATTTATTTGTTTTATGCTTTGCACTATTATTTTAATGTTTTTTTAAGTAGTTTAACGAGATTTTTTAATTTAGTTTTCAATAGCAAACACGTTAATCACATTTATAGTAGAAGTAGGTAGAACATGAAACAAAATGCTTAATTTAGTTTTCAATAGCAAACACGTTAATCACATTTATAGTAGAAGTAGGTAGAACATGAAACAAAATGCAGAAAACAAACCAAGATAAGAAGACAAAATTTGACTGATGCCAAGGAAAGCCTCAATGTAGAAAAAACCCTTTGATCAATTCTTCTTATTATTATATCAAATGTTCAGGGTACAAAAGTCAAAATTGACTTCTCAAATCAAAGTCAAAATGACCTTGTCAAATCTACAGTGAAATTCAGCCCTAACCAGAAAGTCAAAGATGTTCAACGCAACAAAAATCTTCCTTTTTGGAGCTCGATCATACCTAGTGAAACTCTCCTTGATAGGTGGTCAAAGTCAACCCAAAACAATCTTGAAAACTGCAGTCAAACTTCGTCAACTCCACGGTCAACCCTATAGTCAACCATGCGGTGAAAGTTCCCAAAAAATTTCGGTTACTGTGCCAAATAGAAAAGCTTGCCAAAAATGAAATTTCCCCACAAAAATCGTAGTCAAAGGATGAGTAAAACTGCGTGGTTGACACTTGTCAAACTCCTGCAACAATCCTGAAATTCGGCCCTACAATTTGCCCAGAAAATTCGTCCTTCTGCCACGTGTGTGAGAGAGAAAATCTGCGCAATAGTTGTACGAATCAATGAGAGAAGGAGAGAGAATAAATGTGTGTGATGATGATGCCAAATGAGGTGAGAGGGCACTTGTATTTGTACAAGTCGTTGAAGGTGAAGAGTCACGTCCATTGGGCTTCATGAACCTACATGATGATATGGCCAATGTGAACAATTTGCACATGTGTGGGCATCAATTCAAAAACACACTTCTGCTTGTCCAAATTGGATGATCTTTATATCAATTTTGGTCCTCTCAAAAAGAGGAATTTAATGCAATCATCATCCCTATCAAATGAGTTGTCCCAAGGTGTAATTTGGCCCTAATTGTCAATTTTAACGCTCCCTGTCAACTGGGGAGAATTCCACCTCCCAATCCATCTATCATCATCAATTATCATGCCATCATGTTGTCATAGACCATCTATATCTCATATCATCTCTTCTTTGCTAAACACTGCCATGAATTATGAAGAAGAATTGGTCGAGAGTGAGACACAAGACCTTACCACTCTCCATTGACAAAAGTCTGTCCGGAGGTAGAACCTTAATCAGACTTGATCCTAGATCAAGTTGTTGAACCCCATGCATCTTAGTCATAGGGAAAATGACAGTACATCATGTGTCCATCAGGAGTTCTATGGTCCCTAACCACTTTTCCCAACTTATTGGCCAAATGAGAGGTACTTCCCATGAGTCTTGGATGATATGGGTAGGATGTATGATGGGGCGTCAACAGGAGAAGGTGAACCACTCATCCTGCTCATATGCCATAGGATAAGGTGAACTACTCATCATATGCATATGTCAATCATAGGGGAAGGTGAACCACTCACCTTATACATAATGCACCAATAAGAGAAGGTGAACCACTCACCCTATTGTCACTCTTACCTCCAAGAAGTACCGTAAACCCCCAGGAGCTCCCAGAGCTCAATCTCCAACTCAAGTGGGACCCTCATGGGAGGGTCTTTCCATGACTCCAAGTCTCTCTCAAAAGGCTAAGAATGTGACCTTCCTTAAGGGATTCGTGAGGATGTTTGAGGCCTGCTCATTAGTCCTGATGTGTTGAAGCCTTATTGCTCCCCATTATACCATGTCCGGGATAAAGTAGTACCTGATATCAATGTGCTTGGAGTGGTCGTGGAACACGGGATTATCTAAAAGGTGAATCCCACTATGGTTGTTGTAGTAGATCACGGCGGTGTCCAACACATGCTCAAATACCTAACTAAAGATCTTCCTTAACCAAACATCTTCACAACATGACATACTAGTAGCATTGTATTCGACCTCAATAATACTTAGAGCAATTGATTTCTACTTCCTGCTCATCAAATAAATTGACACAAACCCCAATGAGAAGCAGCATCTAGAATGCTCTTATGATCCATCACACTGTCATCTCGGTCAGCGTCAATATATCCATGTAGCCTCAAATTCTCAACAATGTATCTCTATCCATAGTTGATTGTGCCACGAAGATATCTCCAGAGATTTTTAGTAGCAATCCAATGTACATGTTGAAGCTCGACCATAAACTAACTCAATGTATTCACAGGGACATATATATCCGGCCGAGATTTTACCAAGAACATTAGGCCCCCCACAAGTTGTCTATATTCAAAAGGGTTTGCCAATTCTAGCCTAACAACACCTCCACATAGCTTCTTGAAGTTGAGTTCTATCAGAGTAGACACAGACTTGCAATCCACCATCCCACATTTCTCGAGTAGCTTCACAATGTATTTTCATTGAGAAAGGAAAATCTCACCAGGATTTTGCTAGACCTCTAGGCCTAGGAAATATTGCATCAGTCCTAGGTCTTTTATCTCAAACTCAAAAGCCAACTCCCTCTTGCATTGGTAAATGACAGGGTCTGCACCTATCAGAAAGAGATCATCTACATAAAGGACCAAGATGAGAGGCATGTCCTTTTGAACCTTGAAGTATAGATTAGGATCAACATCACTCCTCGTAAATACCAACTTCATATGATAGCTATAAGTCCTCTCATACCAAGCCATAGGGGCTTTCTTCAACCCATAAAGGGCCTTCTTCAACCTGCATACATGTGTCCTTCGATCTTGTACTTAAAACCCTTGAGTTTGTTCCAAGTAGACTTCCTCCTTAAGCGAGACATGCAAGAAAGTTGTCTTGACATCCATTTGATGTAGGCTCCATCCTTGAGTGACAATAAGAGAAATAATAGATCAAATAGTTGTATATCAGGCAACCGATGCATATATCTTGTTATAGTCCACTCCTTCCTTTTGAGAGCAGACTCAAGCAATGAACCTAGCCTTGTATTTCTCATCACTCCCATCTGCTCCATGTTTTATTTTGTATAACCATTTTGAGGTGACTACGGACTTGTCCTTCGATCTAGGCACCATATCCCAAACATCATTTTTCATTATAGATTCATACTCTTCATTCATCGCATCCTTCCAGACTTGGTGCTTTAAGACTTCTTCGAATGTAGGTGGATTAGTTTGAACAATAGTACTCATAATAGCTAAGTACCCTTGATACCTATTCAACTTCTTACTTTCACGAAATGTCCCTCTTGGAGCAATATGTATTTCAACATCTTCGAGAGTATCTTTGAGCCATAAAGGTCTTTTGCTTGAGGTAGGGGGATTGCCAGGAGGTGGATTAATGGGATCCATCAAGCCTTCAACATCGGGCATAGGTTCAACTATTGGAGGTTCATCCTATTTTTTTGTAGCATCATCATTATCTTTTCTTGGAATGGGGAGATCTTTGGCTTTCATAGGGGCAATGTCTTCATCAAAGGTGACATCATGGCTTATTTCCATGTCCCCTTGACTAGGCACCTAGATTTTATATTCCTTTGAATTTTCATCGTAGACCAAAAATATTCCTTTCTTATCAAATGCTTCTATCTTGTTTCTTTTCTCTTTAAGCACACAAAAATACACAGGACAATCAAATATTCTAAAATGAGAAACATCAGGTTTCTAACCAATGAAAGCTTCTTTGGTGTCTTGAAATCTAGTTCTTGATGTGGGATCCTATTTTGAACATACAGGCCAATGTTGGCAGCTTCTCCCCATAAGAACTTTGGTAGAACTTGATCATGGATCATGGAAAGTGTGGCATCCATGATTGTTCAATTATTCCTTTCAACAACTAAGTTTTTCTCAAGAGTGTATGGAATGGTTGTCTCCCTCTTAATTTCAACTTCTTTGCAAAAGTCATTGAATTCAATTGATTTATATTCGGTTCCATTGTCAGCCCTCAATTTTTTGATCTTCTTCCCTCTTTGATTTCCCACCAAGGCTTTGAAAGAATGAAACCGTTTGAATGATTCATCCTTCTTCTTCAAGAAATAGATCCATGTTTTGCGAGAGAATTCATCAACAAAAAGTGCATAGTATAAGTATCCTCCCAATGATGTTACAAGAAACAATCCACATAGGTTAGAATGGACCAATTGAAGAATATCACTAGTTTGGCTTTCACTTGAAGGGAATGGTCCCCTTGTAAGTTTCCCAGTTGCATAACCCTGACAAACTCCTTCATGATTCATGTTGAACTAGGCATACCTATGACCATCTTCCTTACCCTAGGTAAGGCTTTATAATGTAAGTAGGTGAACCTTTAGTGCTTGATCCAAAAATGGATCCTGGATAAACCTCTAAGTCTAAAAGACTTCATGCAAGAGGTAAAAGGTGCCAAGTGGCACAAATCCTTTGTAAATCATAGGAAAATGAAAATCGCATGGTACTCTCAGAAATAATCTCATTGTAGAGATCTCCTCATTCTGAATCCAAAGCAATTTGAATAGACCAAAATCGACTCACGAGCCAATCCACAGCTGACACATGGCAAGCTAGGATTGGGCCACATGGCCTTGTTTGATTGGTTAAAGAGGAAATATCACATCGGCGGATAACACTATCGAAGGCTGAAAAGATGAAGAAAAACCATGAAATAGAGCTATAAGAGGCTTAAACAATGGTTGAACAGGGGCCATTAGATCTGGCTGATCAACGGTCCAGATCTGATCGGCATATCGCATCGACAGTGATAGGAGGGCCGGAAATTACAATCGGCGTTGGCATGAACCATGTATATGGGGAGGCCTCAGACTTATGCGATCTACGATTGCGACTTGTCACATCGTAGGATCATAATCGGCGCATTACAATGGAGCAGGGCCACATCTATGTATATACAGGTGATCCGATGGACCGGACCCGATAACATTACAAGCCATATTGTATGGATCTTGGGATCCATCAAACACCCCTATTTAATGTATTTTCACAGTTTTGTTTGTTAAACGAAATGTGAAGGAGAAAGAGCCATTGCGATAAGTGACAACAACCAATAGGTGAACCAGATGGTGCTATAAAGAGCAATTATGAATATTTGAAGTTCAGGAACTGTGTTTTCTGTGAACTTTCCCGTGCTTTCACAACGTTCTCTGTGTAAACAGAGAATGACTATTACTAAGGATTTCAAGCGCCGATTTCCCCTTACAAAAATGGTGGCCGCCTCCCCTTTTAGAATTAAGTAATGACTGTATAACACCTGAAAGAGGGATTCGAAGTGGATGGAGGTTGAGGAGACCGAGAGATGAGAATCTGAAATGAACAGGCAGTGCGATCTGAATCTTAAGCCACAAATGTTAAATACTGGGGGCTACTGAGTTGTTGAATGATGGCCAAGTTGTTGGTTGCTGAAGGTGTTGTTGGGGTTTCTATTATTGAAAGCCAAGCCAAAGCAGGAAGCTAAGGCAAAAGAGGCAGCGTGGAAGCTAAGGATGTAGCGTAGAAGAAAAAGAGCAACTGAGGGAGCCTTTGGGATCACTTGAAGTTTAAGTGAAGAGCCAGAGAGTGTGAAGGTTGCAGAAGGTAGAAAGAAGCCAAAGGGAAGAGCCAAAGAGCTTCAAGAGCTAGAGCCAAAGAGCCAGAGTTAGAGCCAAGAGCCAGAACCAAAGCCGAAGAGACAGAATTAGAGCCAAAATCAAGAGCCAAAATCAAGAGCCAAAGAGACAAAGCCAAGAGCCAAGAGATAAGAGCCAGAGCTTTAAGAGCTAGAGGGGATTAAACGGTGTCTGAACCCACTGTTTTTGTACAAAACAGCAGGATTTGAGCCAAGAGCTTGTAAAAAAAAAATACTTACACCATAATCCCATAGAGCCTAGTTGAGTTAACTAAATCTCACAGAGACGTAACCCAAGAGTTGTGGGTGAACTTCTAATTAATTTGTTGTCTTATGTGTTTGTTTTTACTACTACATTATTCACTATTATATGCATTAAGATATCAGTTTAAGCACATTCACATATCAACACAAACATTAGATTTTAAAGCAAATAATCTGCTAAAAACAGCTACAAGCACACACCTATATTTTCAAGCATTTCTTAATTCCGTGTTGGTTAATCCTTAAGACTTGGGAAAATTTAAAGCTTTGGAAGTGAGAGAGGTTCTTGTAGATTAGACAAGAAGCCTAAGAGCCCCATTTTTAGATCAGATGGTATCGGAGCTTAAGATTGATTAACCACACCTTTAAGAAGGTTATATCAGAATGCTTGATTGACAGGGCAAAGATTTCTTATCTAAAAGGTGTTTGAATAGAAAGAGGTTGATTGTATACTTGTTTGTAGACTAACTATTCGCTGAGTTTGCAGAAGTAAAGGGGAAGTTATTGATAGCTCAGTCTAGGAAGGACAAGACCGAGAAGGGCTTAAGGCATTCTTCTATCCCAAAGGACCTCAAGGAAATCTTTGGAGCACAAGAGGTTTGTTGCAAAAGGTTTCTGAATAAGCTCTTTATTTATCTTGTTGAAGTTTTTTTGTTCATTGGCATAATGACAACTTCTACAAGTGGGTCCTCAAATTCTACGTTCTTCACAAAATTCTTTGATGAAGACATGAAGCAAGAATTGTCCACCAGGATGGATATGGTGAAAGAAATGTATGAGGATGGAAGGAAGAGCAACATGCTTAGAAGCAGCTAAATACCATGAAGGAAGAGAAGCAGTTGCTTCCTGACAAATTGCAGGAAATGGAGAGGTAACTTCATATTGCAAATATGAACTTGAAAAGGATGCATGATTTGGAAACACAGCTCTTTGTTGCCCAAGAAGCCTTAGTCAAGTACCAGCTTGAAGAAGAGGTAAGCCATTCCAATTTGTTTTCAAATTCTTCTGAGAACCCTTGTATTGGTTCTTTTGAGAAACATACTAAAGGCATAGTTTCCAAGCTAATGTCCAAGATGAGCTATGAGGGAAAGGGCTTGGGAAAGCATGCACAAGGTATTGTTGAACCAATAATGGTTGAGGAAGGGCCTAAGTATTTGGGTCTTGGCTATGGAAAATATTATGGAAAGAGTTACAAAGCTACCATGAAGGCCATTGAAATAGTCCCAAGAAGGAGTTTTAGTTCATGTCCTCTACCTCAGAAGTGTGAAGTTTGTATCCAATAGGAATACAATAGCTTGAAACATCAATTACAGGATGCAGGTGTTCAAAAGCACACACTTGAACTAGAGAGTTGGGGAGACTCTAATAGCCTTGAAGAGTTTGATGGTGTTCCAAAGGGAGCCACTTGTTCATTTTCTTCACCTCCTCATGAAGGCAATAAAGGTGAAAGAGGCAGGTATAAATCTGGTTCTAATTATATTCCTTTTGATTTTGTAAAGCATGATAAATTTCCATATAAGTATGGGGAAAGAGTTGCATGTTCCTTTTGTGGTTTGGATAACCATGATGTTTCTAGATGTTGGAAGAGAACGGCCGCATACAAGAAACAGAAGAAGGAAAAGAAGCAAGAAGCCAAAGGTCCATCGGACAAGGAAAATCATGCTATCAAGAGGATGCACATGCAGTGCACTTACTGCACGAACATCTTGTTGCAAAATGTTGGACATTGAGTCCAACAATGCTTCCACCAAAGCTGATGAAAGTGGAAATAGAAGATGGCAGAAATGGAACTGAAGATTCCATGAATGATGTGTCTCAAAATGATTCACATGTTGATGATGATGTGTAGGCAAGGGCAATACCTTTGAAAGGGATTGGTAAGGAACAGTTAGAGTTCTTATCCAATTAAGATTGCATGTCTATTGATGCATCTACATTATATTTCATTACAAATTTGAAAGTACAGTGTGTTTAAGTGAAAGTTGAAGGATGAAATGCATGCATAAGCATGAAATACATGAGCACAGGGTTGTTTATGATTTCCTTGTTTTTGAACATGTATGTGTAATTAACTTGTAGGTTTGATTGCTTTGACATGAATGTGATGCCATGTTGAATTGAAAGAAGTTAACTTGGTCCCCAAATGGAGATAATGATGAAGTGTTTCATCTTTCAAAAAAGAGTCCTAATGGTCTTTTTCTACATGCTTGACTTAAGGGTCATCTGTTTAAAGGCATGTTTTGTGGGCTTGTTATCTGGTCCATCATTTGTATGTATATGTAACACATGGAGGTGTTCACAAGATGTGAAAATCTATTTCTTTTGTTGAAGCATGACTTTATTCCATCCAGTTGTTGTCTGTATGCCTATTGTTGTTAACAGTTGTTGTTGGCAACTTGTCAAACAGGTACAAATGAAAGTTTTGTGGAGCAGATGTACTTCACATTTGTTGAGCCACCTTGGATCAAGGATCAAGGAAAAGAAGCTCAAACTACATTCTATCACCAGTTCAACAGAAGTTCTGCAAGAAGGCAAGGAGGAAGATAGTTCTTCTCAAGAAGACCAGCCCATCGAGAGAAAGGAAGTGGTCAGAAACTTTGGTTCAAAGACACTATGTAAAGGAAAGTGTAGGGAGGCTGAAAGAAGAGGGTGAGTCACCCTCATTTACTACTTAGATTAGTATATCATTCTTTTGGAGACCAAAGGTTCTTTTTGTGGGAAGGCATGGCCCAAAAACGGATCCTAGATAAACCTTTAAGTCTAAAAGACTTCATGCAAGAGGTAAAAGGTGACAAATGGCATAAATCCTTTGTAAATTATAGGAAAACGAAAATTGAAGGCTACTCTTAGAAATAGTCTCATTACAAATATCTCCTCATTCTAAATCCAATCCAACTCGAAAGGACCAAAACAGACTCTGGATGAAGGAGTTATTGTAAAATGAAAATTGCCCAATGTCCTTAGAAAAGGAGGCAATTTCATTAAATTTTGAACTCTATTGAAAATTTTGATTTTTAGTATAGGCTCATGGGCCAATCCACAACTGACACATGGCAGGTTAGGATTGGGCCATGTAGCCCTATTTGATTGGTCAAAGAGGAAATATCACATCGGCGGATAACATTATCAGAGGCTGAAAACATGAAGAAAAACCATGAAATAGGGCTATTGGAGGCTTAAACAATGGTTGAACAGGGGCCGTCGGATCTGGCTGATCAATGGTCTAGATCCAATCAGCATATCGTATCAGTGATGATAGGCGCAATCGACATTGGCATGAACCATGTATATGGGGAGGCTTAAGATTTGTGCGATCTACGATTGTGACTTGTTGCGTCGTAGGATCACAATCAATGCATTACAATGGAGCAGGGCCACATCTATGTATATACGAGCAATCTGATGGACCAGACTCGATAACATTACAAGCCATATTGCATGGATCTTGAGATCCTTCAAACACCCCATTTTAATTTATTTTCACAGTTTCATTTGTTAAACAAAATGCAAAGGAGAAAGAGCCATTGTGATAAGCAACAACAACCAATAGGCAGGCCCGATGGCACTATAAAGTGAGATTATGAATATTTGAAGTCCGAGAACTGTGCTTTCTGCAAACTTTCCCATGTTTTCACAACGTTCTCTATGTAAATAGAGGATGACTTTTACTAAGGATTTCAAGTGCCGATTTCCCCTTACGTTACAGAAATGGTGGCCACCTCTCCTTTTGGCACTAAGCAATGATTGTATAATGCCTGAAAGAGGGATTCAAAGTAAACAGAGGCTGGGGAGACTGAGA
Source organism: Pinus taeda (assembly GCA_000404065.3). NCBI lineage: Eukaryota > Viridiplantae > Streptophyta > Pinopsida > Pinales > Pinaceae > Pinus > Pinus taeda. Next base: position 10,237 of record APFE030715735.1, on the reverse strand, counting down.
GACGACAATCCGAAACAAACAAGCATCGTGATTTGGCCTTAAAGCCATTAATGTCAAAGACTAGGGGCTGTTGAGTTGTTGAATGGTGGCCAAGTTGTTGGTTGCTAAAGATGTTCTTGGGGTTTCTATTGCTGAAAGCCAAGCCAAAGCAGGAAGATATGGTAAAAGAGGTAGTGTAGAAACCAAGGAGGTGTTGGGTTGTGTTATATTCTTTCCACATAGTTAACAGGGGGTTTGAGGGGTACTCGTAACCCCACTTTATGGGGTCCGGGGCAGTGCCCCCGAAAATTTTGGTTTTGGACCCTATGTTAGGTTGGGCGGACCCACCTATGGTTTTGTGCATGTTTTACACACATGTTTTTTGGACGTGATGGTTTTCGGTCCATGGTATTGGATCGATGGTTTTTTGGTCCATGGTATTGGACGTGATGGTATTTCGGTCCATGGTATTGGATGCTTATGCATGTATAAATATGTATTGTAACATTGAAAGGAACATAATGAAAAATCAAGCTGGTAGTCTCAGTTTTGAGATCCAGTGGGAAATCTCTGTGTATATGTGTTTTATGTGTTATGCTCTCGCATTTTTATTTTTCCTATGATTTAGAATTCGTATGCAAGTAATTTCTGTATGGGGTTAAAACCTACACAAAGAACAAAGGTGAAGAAGATTGAAGCAAGACCTTTCAGGACGCTTGTGGTGCAGACAAGGTACAGAGAAGTTGCAGATTATTTTTCATGCTTTTGGAGGACCAAAAGCTCCTCAGTGGGGAGGATTGATCCAGGTGGCTCCAGAAACACACATAGGACAAAGAGGGTTCATGAAAGCTCAAAAATCAAAGTGACCAGAATGATTTTAAACCAGGACCAGAGCAAAGATCACGTCGTCTTGATCGCGGTGATGTGAATGATTCGTCAAACTGAGTCTGTATGCGAAAGTTAGAAGCCGTCAAAGTTCAGTTGAATTTTTGTTGACTGGGCAGGCTTAAGGAGGCCACAATTTGGACAGAACACAACCACCAGATTCTGGGCAACCTGGGCCAAATTTCAGGTGAATTTGTGGCTCGGTTAATTTGTCTCCTTCGGCCTAAAATCTGAATAATTTTAAAAGGCACTATTTTATTAAAAAAAAATATGTGTGGTGGCGGGCCACCACCCCTGCCACCCCTCATATCCCATAACAAAAAATATATTAAAGAAAGGGGTGGGCAGCCATCACCCCGTCGCCCCCAAAATCGCAACCTTACAAAATACATTAAACATGGCTTGGTGGCCATCACCCTGCCAAGCCCTCCGCATTAACACATATATTAAATGGGGTAGATGGCCCATAGCCCCACCAATAAAATGCACTAAGGTGTGAGTAAGGGTGTCAGCGAGGGTTGAACCCGCCCAACCCACATGGCCAGCCCCATTAATACATTGCAACGGCCACCAAAAACTACGGGCAACACAATTAAATGCACCCCTTAATACATGGAATGGTACCGATGTACCAACCATTAAAACAATAATGCACCCAAAACTTATGTAGTTTTTTTTTTAAACAATAAGGTGTTTAAAAAAGGAAGGGGTGGTGTTTGACCACCCAGCCCTCCTCAACCACTTACCTCATTTACCACTATGCCAAACTACTTTCTTGTTAAATCTGCCCGAGGATTTTATATGAACATTCATTTTCACCAATGTATGGAGGAAGATGGAGGAAGCTAGGAGCATGCACGCAAATTGATGCAGGGGGAACCATGATTGTTGTAGAAACAGGGAGTGGAACCATGATCCTTGAAATTTTCTTGAGGAGGCAATTTTTCTTCACGTCGGAATATAGTCAAGTTTACAATCATTTTTCACGGTTTTCTATCAGGATCACAATGGCGAGGTCAGATTCACCTTTTGAGTTGCATATTTCTAGTCCACCCATGGAGCAAAATCTTTGAGGAATCTAGGGGGAATCTAAAAGCTTCCTTAAGCCCCAGATTCTCAATTTCTCATAATTTGGAAATTTGATAGTCGATTTTGCATTATTCGATGCCACAAATATGATGGTGTGTTAATATTTTTCATTTTCTCATTTGATTTTCCAGACACTTTTCTAAGTGGAGTACAAGTGTCAGCATTCAGCATGCGAGCAATGATTCCATGAGATTCAATGTAGGAAGTTGATCGTACGGCCAACTTCAATAGTTTGACATTCGCTTCTTCAGATGGTGGTGCAAGAGCATTCACCCAAGGGAAAATCATTGTAATTAGGGTCATGCATTTTAGGAAATAATTTTCCTAAGTGTCAAGTTAATGCAATATTTAGGCCTTTAAGTGTGATTTAATTAGATAATGGGAGAATATGTAAATTCTCTCAAAACAAATAAATGAGAACATGAGGGGTGAATAAATGACAAAGAGTTAGAAGTTAAATCCAACTCTTAGACAGTTCCATGATTCAAGGAACAAGAGAGAGCTTTTGGGAATTAATTAGTGTAGAAGTGGACCATTGAGCTGATCAGGGGACTTTTCTATTTCAAAACAGAGAAAAAGATGGAGAGGATAAAGTCTACCACATATGTATGCATGTAGCAATCTTTAGGGATTTTGTTAAAGGATGGGATTAGGTCCTTCATAATAATCCAATCCAAAGTTTCCATATAAATATATGTAAGCCTACGGGCAGAAGGGAGAGGCCACAATTATTGTGAATCGGGCTTGTGTAAGACCGATGTGTCTTGAATGTAATCCTGCTTTTACATTAATATATATTCAGAGTTATTCTTGACTGTGTCAGAGAGCATGAGTTGCGTATTTTGTGATTAATTATGGTGGAACTTGTAGGTTCTCTTATAGTAAATTGCAGACAAAGTTATGAAGAACGCATGGAGGGGAGAATGATTCAAAGGAATCACAAGGGTTCTTAAAATCCATTGAAGAAGTTGTGAATTCATTGAGGAATCAGTTCAAGAGGGAGTTGCAGTGAAAACAGTGAAGAACGGGATCCTTTAGAAAAGTCGGAACCACAAAAAAACCACTGAAACAACGTAAAATTTCTAAGTAAAAGGAATTGCGAAGAAGTGTAAGTGATTCATAGCAACCGTTAGATCTCATAGATCAATGGCTGAGATCAAATCGCAGCGGTGGAATCCCTTTTTAAGTTATTGAAACGAGCCTTGGAGATTTGTGAAGAGGAAGCAATGATTAATTATGGCCAAATCAACAATCACGATTTAAATCGCAATCGGCAGTCGAAACTTCAAAGGAGTGATTAGCGAAGTCGCAATATCACCTATAGCGATATATCAACGATCGGTGTTGGGATTTATCGGCGATCAAGTGTTAGGATTTATCAGAGTCTGGAGGAATGGTGTGGCGGAGAGTCCAATGATGAGCGGACCCGACGATATATGAATGTGGCTAAATACTATTTGAAATCTTCTATAAGGTCTTGGAGCAGAGTTTTAATGGAATCATATATATATATATATATAATTATAATATAATATATAATAATATATATATAATATAAATAATATATATATATATATATATGTTCCGATAGTTGAATATCAGAGTCGGAGGGGTAATATAACCATATATGTTGTGTGTCATGATAGGATCGGGTGTCGATAGCATTCAACGATAAAATTAGTGTCTCAGAATGCGTGCAGAAACCATACGAAGGGTGAAAGGTATGTTATGTGCATATTTCCTTTGTAAATGGGTTTCAATAGGAAAAAACATGATATAGCCTTTATGGATTAAAGGTATGTGTAACCTATACATGTGAAGGGGAAGGTTTATATATGCACAGCTTATGGATTATATAAGCGGTTAAGGGTTGATGTAAAGCTTCCGAAGGGTTGTAAAGTCTCGAAAGGAAGATTTGAGGTAGCCTTTAATAAAAGAGGCTAAAGAAGTCTTATAAGGGTAGATTAAGTCCCAATAGAGGACTTAAGTGGGGTGATTGGTTCCAATACAAAGGAACTGTATAAGAGGGCCTTAACCATTAAATGGTTGAATATTTGACTCCATTGAAGAGTCAAATGCCTAGGACAATTGTGTCATGCAAATTCTTGCATACTATGGGTATATGCTGGGTAACCCTGGCATGAGTTTGGCTAAGTGTGGTTATATGCTGGGGACCCGTGCATCATTAGTGGTATTAGAGAAGACTTGTAAACTGTAAAAGGAGAACTTTTGAAGTTCTTGGAATACTGTAGCATTCCAGCAAAGGCTTCGAGTAGGTTGGAACAAAGGATTCCTTGAAGGAATGAGAAATCAAGATTGCTTAATGAAAGTTCTGAAGGAAAGAGGACTTGAAAACCAACCAGAGGACAAGCCATTCAAAGTGTAGAAGAATGGGTGAACAAGATCATGTTGAGATCTAAAGGTGAGGTAATGTGTTCTATTTTAAATTAAGAATGTGTGTTTTTATACTAATGCACAAGTGACAGCAAGAGAAGTTGTGAGAAGAACAGATGAGTTCTTGAAGGCAGAGTAAGGAGAATACTTTGAGGAAGAAGTGGCAGTGAACCTGAAGAATCTAACAAAAGATTGGACCTAGAGGATAGCTGAAGTATTCTCAAAAAAAGAAGTGAGAGATTGCAGAAGCCGAGAAGGAGCAAAGGTGTTTCTCAAGAAGATGTTCTAGATAGAGGACTTATGCTTACCAAAAGGCTAAGTGAGGAGAGCTTAGTGAGGTAAGATTGCAGCGAGGAGGGTTAGTTGTTGCAAAGGCTTGTTGCAGAGGAGCTCATTAAGATAGAGGAGAAGAAGATGACTATTGATAGTCATAGTAGAGGTTCAGAGAGAAGCCACAGTAGAACATATGAGAAGAAGGATGCCAAAGTAAATGGAAAGAAGATGAGTCAAGAAGAAATTGACAAAGAGGTTGCTGAATTAAAATAACAACTCAATGCATTAAGGATAATGCTTGAGGAAAGCTAGAGACTAGGTTGGGTCTTGAGGAAGAAGCCAGTGGAATGGCATGACATGTAGAGAAGGCTACAACAAAAGCACATGAGATGGCTGATGGAAAAACTCAAGGAAGTTGAGTTGGAAATGGAAATGGAAATGGAAGAGTCCATTTTTGAACTAGAAAAGGGAGAAATTCTAGAAGAAAGTGAAGATTACGCTGAATATGAAGACTTGAAGACTGAAACTTCAATTGAGGCCAAAGGATCACATGGTTTCAAATCTGACAATTTTTGTATGATTGCAGGTGAAACAGGTGAAGGTCAATTTGCTGATATTGTCATAAAAGAGGAAGAAGACAAATAGAATCTAATTTCTATCTTAGAAGAAGATGAGATAGATAGATATCATATACTATTGGGGAAAGATATCAAGCAACAAAGTGAAGGGCTTGAGGAGATTGAAGAAGAGACTATCAAAGAATTTCTAAATCATATGAAAAATTTACAACAGCAAGGAGATATGATGGCTGAACCATCAATTGAGATCATAGGGTCTTATATTTTTAAGACTAATAGTCTGTTTGTGGATGTAGAACAAATGCAGAATAATATTAATGCAAATGATGGGACAAGGATAGCTCTTGGAGAAGGTAAACAACAAGGGGTTGAAGGAAAACTTGAGGAAGAGACTATGTTAGCTGAAAACATAGTAAAGGATCATCAATGCACTATGATGATAGGCACAGTGGAGATAGCCATGGAAACTGTTGAGATAATTAGTAAGGAAGAAGAACATCTACTGAAAGATGTTAAGAAGGAGGAACCCTATGCAAAGGATTTAACCTTGGGAAAAGGAACACTAACAAAGGAGTGTTTTAAAGAGGATGGACAATCTTTTGAAGATGTTGAAAGTCTGGAAAAGTATGATGGAGAAGACCTCTTGAATGAGGGAAGTAGTGATTTTCTACAGCAGAAAGACCTTGAGATTACAAGGGTCAAAGGAAGACAGTGTTTTAATATTGTAACACAACATGTGAAGGATGAAGCTAGAAGAAGAGAGCATTGTGATGAAGTGCTTGTTAAGTGTGAAGAGGAAATTAAACTACTGGAGAAACTAATGAGAGAACCTGACGGTAGAACTGAAGCTGCAGTTACAGTTTCTGAAGAAGAAGATGTGTCTCAAGTAGCCATGGAGACAGGAAGGTGTAATAATTTGTTCGCAGGTTCATTAAAAACCATGAATGAGTATGAGTATGTGATCAAAGAGATTGAGAAGAGATTGTTTGAAGATGGTAAAGAGGTAGTAGGAATCAAACAATTTCAAAGTGAAGATAACCAGTAGCAGATTAAGGAAGGAGAAGTTCACTACTGTGAACCCAAGTAGGAAAACATCATTAGAACATATGATGTGGAAGAGAAATTAACTAACAGTCTCATGAATTCTACTGAGAATTCAAATCAGCATACTGATGTGCTGACAGAGGAGAAGGAGAAAACAGAGCAGCAAACTAAATTGTTGCCAAAGGAAGATAAGGCACTGAAGCCTTATGTTTTATATTTTAACAATTGGTTTGTGAATGAAGGTTTAGTTGTAGATGCTAAAGGAGAGTTGGCATAGAAGGATTGAAAAATAAAAGACTCCATGGGAAAATTTAATCCATGGAACAGAGATGTTAATTTGCTGGAGAGAGTGTTGGACAGTCATGATTTAATCATGAAAGAGGGTAAGGAAGATCGAGAGGCAACAAAAATGGTAGCAAGCCAAGAAGGAGTCAACGTAGGAGTCAGCATAACAAGCAAAGCAAAAGAGGAGGCAATGTCTACAGCAAAAGTGGAGGCAATGTATACAATTTCAACAAGCAAAGCCGACGTAGAAAACAACAGCAACAACCTGGAACACAAAGAAAGAGGAAGAAGTAAGGAGCAGAATATGGACCAGCCCAAAGATATGCAAGACATAGAAATTGAAGAAATGTGGCAGCAGATATGACACAGCAGTTCAAATGGAGGAAAATGGTAGCGGCAGGAAGCAAGATCAATCATAACTTGAACTTGATTGACAAGAAGAAGAAGATGGAGAAAAATATAGCAAAAGTGCAACAACAACAAGGGAACAAAGCATGTGGATAGTTACAGAATAAAGTGTGGGATCTAGGAAGACAAAGTTTAGAAGACACATGATCAGGAGATCATGAATACTTTCTACTTTGGGAGTTTGATGCAGGAGCATTCACCCAAGGGAAAATCATTGTAAATAGTAGACATAGGGGGTCATGCATTTTAGGAAATAGTTTTCCTAAGTATCAAGTTAATGCAATATTTAGGCCTTTAAGTGTGATTTAATTAGATAATGGGAGAATATGTAAATGATCTCAAAACAAATAAATGAGAACATGAGTGGTGAATAAATGACAAAGAGTTAGAAGTCAAATCCAACTCTTAGACAGTTCCATGATTCAAGGAACAAGAGATAGCTTTAGGAATTAATTAGACTAGAAGTGGACCATTGAGCTAATAAGGGGACTTTTCTATTTTAAAACAAAGAAAAAGATGGAGTGGATAAAGTTTACCACATATGTATGCATGTAGTGAGCTTTAGGGCTTTTGTTAAAGGATGGGATCAATTCCTTCCTAGTAATCCAATCCAAAGTTTCCATATAAATATATGTAAGCCTATGGGCAGAAGGGAGAGGCTGCAATTGTTTTGAATCAGGCTTGTGTGATACCGATGTGTCTCAAATGTAATCTTACTTTTACACTAATATATATTTATAGTTATTCCTGACTATGTCGGAGAGTGTGAGTCACGTATTTTGTGATTAATTATGGTGGAACTTATAGGTTCTGTTACAGTAAATTGCAGACAAAGTTCTGAAGAAGGCATGGAGGGGAGAATGATTCAGAGGAATCATAAGGGTTCTTAGAATCTATTGAAGAAGTTGTGAATTGGCTGAGGAATTAGCTTAGGAGGGAATTGCAGCAAAAATAGTGAAGAACGGGATCCTTTAGAAAAGTCAGAACCACAAAAAAACCAACGAAACAGCCTAAAATTTCTAAGTAAAAAGAATTGCAGAGAAGTGTAAGTGATGCACAACAATTGTTAGATCTCATAGATCAATGGTTGAGATCAAATCATAGCGGCGGAATCCCTTTTTAAGTTATCAGAACAAGCCTTGGAGATTTACGAAGAGGAAGCAGCGATTAATCATGGACCATTGGATCGTGGCCAAATCAACAGTCACGATTTAAATCGCGATTAGTGAACAGAAGTACAAAGAAGGATTAGCGAAGTCGCCATATCGCCGATAGCGATATATCAGTGATTTGCATCGGGATTTATCAGTGATCGGGTGTCGGGATTTATCAAAGTCTAGAGGAATGGCATGGTGGAGAGTCTAGCGATGAGAGGACCCGACGATATATGAATGCAGCTAAATACTATTTGAAATCCATTATAAGATCTCGAAGAGGATTTATATATCCATATATCCATATATATATATATATGTGTGTGTGTGTGTGTGTGTGTGTGTGTGTAAATATATGTATATATGTATATATATGTATATATTGAATATCGGAGTCGGAGGGGTAATATAACCATATATGTTGTGTGCCGTGATAGGAGCGAGTGCCGATAGCGATCAACGATAAAGGTAGTGTCTTGGAATGCGTGCAGAAACCGTATGAAGGGCGAAAGTTATGGTATGTGTGTATTTCCTTTGTAAATGGGTTTCAATAGGAAATAGTGCGATATAGCCTTTATGGATTAAAGGTATGTGTAACCTATACATGTTAAGGGGTGTTGTGGTCACCAACAACCCCCCCTCTTTTGTTTGGTATTAGCAACAACACCAAGCAAATGGGGGGACCCTTAGTAAAAAATTCAAACAAAATCCCCATGAATATTTTTGTTTTTCCTTAGAATCTTATCACAACAAAGCAAAGGAAACACTTCTTTTTGTGAGCATATCAAACCACGAAGAGGCAATGCTAAATTCATCGCATTGAATTTACCATAAGCACTCTTAAAAGGAGAAGCTTAAGAGATCCCCGACAACCGATGTGCGACGTCGCATATCGCAGCAGCCGCATAGAGTAAGACGCAATGACTAATATCCGCGATTTGCGATTTGCGATTTACGATCTCTGATCCATAATCTGCGATCTGCAATGATCCGATATTGCGATACCACGATGTTATAATACAAGCGCAAATCTTGCTCAGCACAACATTCAAGGAAATTTGTCCATCAATCAGAATTAGGCGCGCGCCTGTAAAAAGAAATTAATGATTATTTGATTGGCTACTTTTTGTTTTTCAAAGAGTCAGTTCACTTTGAATGTCATGATTATACACACGCAAGGTCTGAAAGCTTTCATATCAATCCTTATTTTCATTTACTCTTTTCCTTTACGCAAACTGTAAAACAGGAGATAAAATGGAGTAATTTGTTTTGCAGGAAACATCTAAGGAAAAGGGGAAAGCGCCAATGCTCGAAGAACACAGAAGAGACTTTTTCAAAAGCAGAAACCACATACGATAGGACTAGAGATTCTAGAGTATCACTTAGCAGATGCTAACGACCGATAGGCCATCTTAAGCTCGGAATCAAAGGCGCACAAAAGCAGCATGATTACAAAGATACCTGAAGCTTACACGACAGAAAAGCCCGGAGTGAAGAACGAAGGCAGTTTCCAATTCAAAGAGTTGCTCAAAAAGTAAAGTCTTATGACTCATCAAGTCATTCGCGAAAACAAAAAACCGAAATGGCAAAAGCAGATCCAGTTTGAGGAAAATTTGAGTTATTACCAAGTATACACTCAGTCAGCGGGAGATTCTCTCAAATATCTGATAGTTTATCAAAAAATTGGTGCCGACCCTTGTTACTTCTATTTTTATAAACACGCACAAAGGGAAAGGCAACCAACCAACTCTTCTCAGACGAATGTTGCACACTTACAGCACTAAGGAGCAAATACAGAAATAGTTCAAAGTTAGATTTAATTTTAGAAATAATTTTCTTTATCAGAGGGACAGTCATTTGAAAACCGGATCCCAAATTTATGTAATCAAGTTAATTAGTTAGCAGTATTTAAACCCTTCTCATGCATTTAGAGAAGGGTCCTGAGATTTGTCAAAAATTCGTCCTCAGAACATGCACTTTTGCGCCCTCAGAGGTGGTTTTGATGAATGGATGGATCAAGGTTTATTAATATTTGCATCTGATATCTGCTACTGATGTTGCACTTCTGTACTCTTAGTGGATGTTAGAACAAGGAGAGATAAATCATTGTTGCTTGAAGCTTATGAGTGGAACCAGTCATAAATGGTA
>APFE030715734.1:0-12497 GCA_000404065.3 Pinus taeda | reverse complement strand
GATGGACAAATATTTAATTCCAAAACTTACTTAAGGAATCATCATGAGCTTTAAATGAAACTGAGGAAGGTGTAAAAAGGAAAAATGTACATAGTCTAGAGGCATAATGAACTTCTCCAATAGCACGAACAACTATTTTATCATGTAGTTCTCTAGTAACTACCCTATTTGGAGAAAACTCTAGTGATTTCCAATCACTACAGTGACATATCCGATACATGGATGATAGATTTGTAGAGATTTTATCGTCTAGTAGTACATTTTTAATGCAACCATTTTTCAACTGCATATTACTTGACCCCAAAAACTCATGTTTTGAAGAGTCACTCACCACAATCTATGAAATGTTGCTATGTGATGTAGAAGGATATAAATTTTGACCAGGTGTCATGTGATGTGATGCCCCCAAATAAAATATCCAGTGATATATAAATCTACTTAGAGCTTAAGGAAATGAAGCATGTACTTTTACTATTGAGATATTGTGGTTCTTCATTGCATGACATAAGAGTTCCAACTTTTTTCAATATTTTTCATCAAAATTTCCCATATCTTCCACAAAAGATACATGTTTGATTTGTTTTTGTCTCAGAATTTTACTATTTCTTCTTTCTCTTAGAGGAAGATTCATTTCTCTTGAAATCTATATGTGAGCTTATTATTCTCATCGGGCTTATAGGAAGACCCGTGGGATTCATAGAAAGTTTCTTCTATCGAGACCAAGATTAGTGCTAAACTTCAAAATTATGAGGGAGATAGAACATATAACTTCTTAATCTTAGATTTTTCTTGCATGAGGTGGTCATAAAATATCTAAAATCTTGGAATTTTGAATGATTTACCAAGGGCATCACTTTTTTCATAGAAGGTAGATTTGAAAACCTAAAGAGGACCCTTAAATTTTTAGAAGATAAAACATATATATTACGCTTCCATTTTATCCTTGTTGTATGCATTCAATTGGGAAAATAATGACCTTAATTGATCAATATACTCCTTAATAAAGGAATGCTCATTAGATAGTAGGGTTTATAATCTAGTTTCCAATTCTAAAGCGTGGAATTTACTGACACTACCAAATATATAGACCTAATTATTCCAGCATTCTTTAGGAGTGGTACATTCTTCAATATGATATAATAGTTTGTTTGAAACATGCAACCCAATTATCCCCATTGATTCATATTTTTTATTTCTGTAGAAAAATATTTCAAATTCTTTTGTAAAAACCAATTGATTTTCACTTAACATTTTTACTCCCTTGGATTGTAGCAACTATTACATTTTCCTTTTCTAGGTATGATAATTATATGGATTTTACTAACCCTGTTGTCCTTAAATTTACCATAATTTCAAGCCCCCTTTTCTAAAACAACAATTTAATATTCTTGCCCCAAAAAAATTATCAAAAGATTTGTCCCAATATTTAGCTCAAAAAAACCTCTTTTATCCCCGTGAATTTTACTTTTCCAAACTTAAAAATTTATTATCCAAATGTTCTTTCACTCCCACCCCAAAAAATATACTTTTGATGAAGAATAATAGGCCTTAAAAATGGATCTTTCCACTAACGTAAGAAGAGTACATGTCGTCAAGGATGGTCGCCATGGATACTATGATGCCAATATGCTGAAGAAAACAATGGAAATGACATAGGCCTGTAGGTTGTCTTCATTCATAAAAATTATTTGTTTGTCACCTCGTCAATAACGAAAGTCTAGTTTATGAATTTGGACATTATTTGAAAAGGGAACACGATGGTACTCCATTTGAACCCATTTTAATGATATGTGATTACGGACATTAAAATTAAAAATAGGTGCCTCTAATGATGTCATAATATACAAGAAGGCAAGGTGACCTTGCAAGCAGGGAGTTAGTCAAAGTGAACATTAATTTTTACGTTATTTATAGCAACATGGATTTAGAAGGGAGAATCTCAACCTATGAAAGGAGTTATATAGTTCCCAATGTTTATAATTCTCCAATTCTTAATGTTCCAAAACTTCTATTAGGAAGGTGATATTGATTACAATATGGTCATCTAGAGCCACTTCTCATAGACTAACAAACCAAGGTTGTGCTCATTGATCCATCCAATTTCCAGGTTGTTGGATAGATGGTTGACCCCAAGGCAAGATAAATCAAATGTAGCAATAGATCAAGAAGGAAGGATGCAATTGACCAGTCATAGGAAATAACACATGCATTACCACCATATGAACAAAAGGGAGAAAAGATGTAGTTTCCAATTACATGCTCTAGTTATTGATCCAAATATGGTCTACCTCAAACCCAATCTCGACATGTTCCAATTCTAAAATTTCTTCACAAACCTTCACCCAAATTGAAAACTCATCGTTCTTCCACATTACTTCCACTCCCTTCACTTCCCTTGCAAAAGTGTATTCATTGTCTATCATTTAACATGTGAGAATCTAAAAAGATGTCAAATGGTATTATATATGTGGTTGATTCTAGGCTTCACCACTGCCTCTCTTTTCTAACACCAAGATACAAAAACTCCACTCGACTTTTCCAAAGGGATTATATAAATTCTCCCCTCTTATTGGATCTACTTCGAGGATTTATATATACCACTAAAATTCAAGAATGAAACATTGTAATTCATATTGATAGATAGTTGATTTGATGATGGGCCTCCAACAACTAAATTAGTGATAATTCTACAATGACCTCAAACTTTATCATAGAGAAACCACACGAAACAAGATATTACAAAAATCACCAACCAAGATCAAATCTTATTTAAATGGCTTATAATAGATCTCTTAATAAAAACAAGAAGCGCTTATGTTCAAGCTCTAATACCATGTGAGAGTCTAGAAATTCTTGTTGATCACACTATAAAAAATAATAACAACCTTCTACTAAAAGATGAAATAATTTTAAGTATCGAGAGAAAATACTTCATTGCTTGAGCAGAATATTTTATACATTAATATAATATATACGAGTAACGAAAACTTCTACGGATAGTTGGAAGATAAGAGTAACAATTTACTAGATAAGCAAGCTACAAAATCTTGTAATTTCCAAGGTTTTTTTGTTGGAACTCTAACAAAAAGTAATTTTTACTTTTATACTACTACCTAAAAAACAAAGGAATTTGAGGTGATTTTTTGATTAATAAATACTAGTAAGCAATATTCATTTTCACTATTATATAACAACTAAATTAGAATAATTTTTACCATCATAAATTAATAATAATAATAAGTGTAATATGTAGCATTTTTCCTTAGTTAAAAATATTAGAGAGTCATTATGGTGTGAATATGATCATAAAACTTAGCTATATTAAGTGCATGATTATGGTGGGAAATAAATTGCTAATAATCTAATGGTATATGATTAGTTTTATGAAAAAAGTATCGGTCACAATGTAACACCCATTGGTAAACCTCGTGTAAAAACACATAGGATTAGAATTTTCTTTTATAGAATTTACTAGCATGTAACTTTTTGAATTACTTATTCCATATTCCTTCATTGACCATTAGATAAAATATTCATCATTACATAAGGTAACTTTAGAAATGGAATAGTAAATTACATAACATAACAACATAAAGTTCCTATTGTAACCTTGCCTCATTTTAATTATTCTCTTAACTAAGTTAGCTAATCAGATACTTGATAATGTAAATGTTTTGGCATGAAAGGAAAAAACATCATTATAATTGCAAAGTAAGTAAGAAAACCATTGAGCATAATGATCATTGATATACCATCGAGTCCCCGCAGGGGAAAACCAACAAATGTTTCTTTTTATCAAACATCCCATGAGGGTTTTTAGACCACTTAATGGTTGTAAGGGAGTCAATCCCTTGACCATTCCTATAAAATATTACAAAGAAATATAATCTTCAATACAACATAACTAGCTAAAAGCTATTATCTTAATCATGATATCATTTACCCACAAATCCTTGAACACAGTGCCTTTCTAGCCTAGTTTTTCCCTTCAGTGGATTGTGTTATAGTTAAAATTCCTTCAATATACATGGACCACTAGTTCGTTGCATGCCATAACATTAAATATAATCCATCCTTAGTGAGAATTTACAATCCTTTCATACCATCACTACTATAGGCAAACTCTGACATCCAAATAATAAATATTTTCTAGTTATGCTTCAAATTTCCTTTCATGTGCATGATTAAATGCATACAAAGTATTAAGACATGCCTCTTTATTGACATTTCACATGTATTAATTAAAATTACATAACAACCAAAACATTCTTGTTTATATTTACACATGTATGGTTATGACATATGTCGGTCGATTTATAACTCACATGCATAAGGTACATAAATATTTCCAAGGCATGCTCAATTGTCTGTACATTGCATGTATCATGAGAAAGGAAAACAAATACATTTTACTTCTACCCACAAGAGCATGATCAGGGTTATAAGAACTTTGATGATTATCACCATCTCTTTGCACAAAAGGAGGGAAATTTTCCCAACGATTAACAACACACTAACTATGATTTCTTGCACAAGTCACATTATTTTCCAAATGAAATCCACTATGAATACCATATTTAAAAGAAACTAGCACATTAACTATGATCTTTATGCATGGAATTACACAAACTCTATCCGAAATAAACTAGCCCCTCACTATTTCTTTTACACATGCAAGTAAGTGTCATTTTCTAAAATAAACTAACAAAATAACTCTTATCTGCAAATACATACTCTTTTCCAAAACAAACGTAATATAATGGATATTAATCTTGTGCGTGTAAATATTCATCTCTCTAACTAAATAACTATTCTCTTATGTATGAAAATTCACATTTCATTACCAGGAAATCTATCACAACAACCATTAATTATGTGCATATAAACACCCTAACACAATATTTTATCTTTTTATGTACACAAACACATATTCTCTTTAAGAAAAACTAACATGATGGAAATTGTTTTGTGTACTTGGACACATTATTTTCCAACATACCTAGCTAAGTAACTATTATCTATGTGCGTATAAGCACATGTTATTTTTAGGAAGCTATAAAAATAATCACATATTTCTTTTCAAGAAATTTAAGAAGATCAACTCTTATTTTATGTTGATAAACACATCTTTTGGTTTTAAGAAATATATAGAATAAATATTCCTTTCATGTATATGTAAACACATATTCTTCTCAAGCATTCTAATGCATTATTTATTCTTTTTGTGCATGTAAATGCGTATTTCGTTTCATGAAATTCCAACCCAATAGTTGATCTTTTCGTGTTTGTAAATTCATATTTCTCTTTGAATAACTAAATACCTATTCTTAATTATAACTGCAAACGCACTCTCTTTTATAGGAAAACTAATGCAATAGTTATTGTTACTATGCATATCAATATATTTTTCTTTCAATCAAAATTGCTACTTTCGATGAGGAAGATAATCATATATTCATTTCATGAACTAGCATACAAAAACATATCGTTTCCCACCAACTTAGATGGTTAATTATCTCTCTAGCATGGCCTGGTGACAACTCTCTTCTCTTTATGGCTATTATACCAATCATGAGGTAACTTATGCAATTATGGTTCCATTATGATGATCAAATACCAATTGATATCATCGAAATCCCCTTCGTTCATGATTATTTTCTTTTTATTTCCACCATGACTCTGCACTAATATTTTCCAACATTTCTTAATTTCCAAATAGAACAAGAATAACATCCTCATATGTTTCTCTCTTAAAAAAATAGTCTAAATATCCACCATTCCCACACTGAATTTGTAGTGGAGACAATGGTTTTTAGCTTCAAAAACAAGATAGTGTTTTTTCTCTAGTTTAGCATGAAGCATCTCCAGGTGAGTATGGAGGAAAGAAATATGAGCACGAAGGTTTGTACCTTTCCATTCCAGCCCAGCACAACTTTGGTGGCTTGAACTTCTTATCACTTTTCACACATTTCAGTTTTAGAGGCGTTGCAGGCATGGAATAGTGTAACTGAGCATAACCCCCTGTTGTTGGCCACAACCCCTAGATATTTTATTCGACAGAATCATGGGGACCCTCTATTTTTTGTGTTGGACAACTCCTTTCTTTCTTGGGATTTTGTTGACTAATGGATTCCTTGATTATTACTGCTTGGCTTTGCAACTTTCAACTATTTAAGATTCGATCATGTTTTGCACGTACCCTTCATTATGGTCATTAGAATTGCAATTTTACTCTCTTGATTGTGATTATCTGTTCGCTACCTTTTGCACTCATGATGAAATTCACATGATAAAAACATGGCCCCTTCATTGCCACATACCTTTACTTTTCATATTTGGTCTCAATTTTGTTTGTGTCCTTCACTAGCGCTTAACACCTATATTGATAAAAATATGACCATTAATTAACCATATTATCCATTTTTTATATAAATTGTAAATTAATATCTTGTAAATAAATAAGCATGTATTAGTTAATTTAACCTTTGGAAATAAAATTTGATTATTTTTTTAATAATTATTAATTGTTTAAAAAATTAATAATATATATATTATTATATTAGTATAATATTACAATTTAAAATTCAAATATATTATTGTAGTTAGTCTAATTAATTAATAACTTTTCCTAATAAATATAATCCCAAACATCTCTTAATCCTGTTGGAGTCAATTAACATAATATTAACAACGATTTAAATGTACGTTATGAATATATCAATATTAAAGCAAAACATACAATTGTACATCTTAAAATAAATTAAATAATTCCAAATAAGAACTTCTCTTTAAATATTATATATTGATATATTAATGAACATCATATAGTGAATTAAAGTTTGATAAAATTTGTGATGTAACATCACAATATGCATGAATTGAACACCCACACAAATTGTATAATAACAAAGATTGTTCTTGATTGATTGTATGTTTTACCCTTGTAAAGAAACATTAAATAATATTTTACCGCTACCCTGTCAGACAAAATATAACAATGCATTATTATCCTTAGTGCAAGCGCATCACATGACTCACAGACATGCTGATAAATTGAAACAAATCATATCTTATTGGATTTGATAGCAAAAACTTCAAGCTTCATCGAATGGGGGTCGGAGTTTAAAAAAGAAAATGCATATATTTTTTCCATCCAATCAGAAATTATGCCAGGCCGCTCCATTATTTTTTTAGTTGTTTTCTCACAGATTGTTAGAGATCTTCATCAAATTATTTTGGCCTGGTATGTTTCAAATCCAAACAAAAGTCTCATTGATCTAGAAGAAAATATCACATATTGCAGGAGAAAACCAAAATTCAAGCATAATCAGATTTCATGACATAATAGGAGATTTGTTCAATGAACAAAAGTCAAAGCCGGAGAGAAACAAAAGCTAATATTTTTCGAAAAGGATCGTGATGTGGGAAGAAAAAAAGTAAGGGACTGTAGATGAAATTCAAGAACCATCAACTCCCAAAAAGGAAAATAGATTTTGGAAAAAGATAAGGGATGAGTTAGAAATTAGAGAGAATGCTATAAATCCCAAAAATTTGAAAATAAAAGGGGATCCAGAGGAAGAGAGGCAGCATAATTCTTACATTCAAAATTTGTTTGCAAAGAGGCTTTTGGAAACTTCTTTTCACTGTTGTAGTGAGGACCGAATCCTTCTCTGTAGACAGGAAATAAAGTGTAGATGCAACAAAGGAATTCCATTATTTCAATTCTCTGCTATTTCAGGAACTTGATCCAATTTTTATTAGGCAATATTTATTTTCGTAATCAGCTATAAAACATTATTGCTGGCTTTTCTCTTTAAAATAAATATTTTAGTTTTCAAATTCGAATATGATGAATGCATATATTTGTTTGGTTTCAATACTACTGTTAAATGTTTACAATGTATGCTTACTTAGAATATTGTCAAGCTATCTTGAGGGGTTAATCAGAAATGATTTTGGAAATTGAAAACTGCATAAGAACATTATTGCTGGCTTTTCTCTTTAAAATAAATATTTTAGTTTTCAAATTCGAATATGATGAATGCATATATTTGTTTGGTTTCAATACTACTGTTAAATGTTTACAATGTATGCTTACTTAGAATATTGTCAAGCTATCTTGAGGGGTTAATCAGAAATGATTTTGGAAATTGAAAACTGCATAAGAACAAATTTTTATCACTTTTAGCTGATAGTTACATGTCAATATAAAGTAGTAATGAGCCTTTCATAACTCATGTAATAATGTTAGAACTATTTCGATATTGTTGTCTGAATCATTATTCTTATGAAATTGCTTTGTTTAGTTTTGGAGATATTTGTAGGTAGACGTTTGATAACTATTTATCATAAATCTATTTGCATACATTTATTTGAGCAAGAAATAGGTCTTGGCACTAATTCCCTAGAGTATTTTCCTTATTTTATTCTAATTTCAAACTTTGTCTCTTCTCCCTTCATGTTATTTTTGAGAGGGCTAATCTTTTTTTCGATTTAGATACAAGTAGGATTAATATTTTCTTTCTTCACATTAGAATAAGACTATTTTAATTTTAGTTATCCCCTTCATACGGGAAACATCTTGGTTCTAAGTGGTGAGATTGAACCCTTATATCAATCAACCTTTTCATTGATCCCAATCTTTAATAGAAAAAATCAATCATAAGGAATTGTATCATATTGTATATTAATTAACAATATTTAAAATTTTCTATTTGGTAACGTTAATTTGTAGGATTGGTTTTAATATTTAAATTAATATTATAATTAATAAAAAATTAGAATGTTAAAGTTTACCTAACTCATGATTATAACATTTATTTAATAGATGTAATATAATGAGTAATGGTAACACATTAGTTTTTATTATATCTATGTATAAATTTAATTAGAATTAGAATAGTTCAATTGTGTATTTTAAAAAAGGTAAATAGTACTATCACTCTCTAATATAGGATTAAAATACATGTATTTAGCATTAAGACAATAAATTGATATAATAAAATAATTGTATTATAATATTAGTTATCATTTTATATCATATTTAGTATTATATTAATATATAGTTAATATCTAGTATTATCTTATAGGTATATTAATACAGAGTGAAATACATAGTTATCTACATAATTATAGGAAATAAATAGGAACATTTTAGTAAGTAACATTATGTTAATATTAATAATATAGGAGATATTAGTGTACTTGTAACATAATCATTAATATAAGTATTAATGATTATGTAAATGAGCTAGGCTAGACTAACAGTTAGATTCACATAGGTTAACCATAGGCAGTTTAGTGGAGTCGTTGATTTAGCTTAAGGATTTACTTCTTTTAAAAAGATTTGCAAGAAGGTAGATATGGTATTTCTCTTCCTATTGGTAAGAAATAGAAGCACCACAAGTTAGAGGGAAAAGAGGGTAACTCGACCCAATCGAACGAGTCGAAACCACCATTCAAAACAGAAAAGGAGTTGATTTATGTTCCTGACCGGGATGTCTGCCTAATAATGTTAAATGGTCATTTTGTTCCATCAACACCACCCAATTTATCCCTTTGCCCAGTTGGACATGAAAAATGCATCCATATCGAGAAAAGAAAGAAATGGTGGTTATCCAAAACAAAATAATTTCCCAATTGGTTCTTAATGGAAATAGTTCAATAAATCATATCTTTCACTCATGTAAATATATGACTTTTATGAGTATGGATATAACATGCTCCCCCCTTAAAGACAACAACATCATCAATGTTAATCATTAACATCTAATTACGATATACAATCGAAACAACCAAGAGGGGATCCTTCACCTGAAGGATTTTATTTCCAACAAAACAATAATGTTTTTATTTATAACCATAAGCATTTACAACTACAAAATAGTCAATTTTACTTGCAATTATTTATCCATTATTCAATTTCATTGAAACAAAAGAAGGTATATATACTAACTTATTGTTACTTAACCATTACTCTTAGAAGCCATGGTAATTTTATGAATTTTTTTTTAACTATAAAGGGTTCATCAGTTGTGGAAAACACTCTAAGAGTGATTTGACAACCCCACACCAATCACTTAAGATGGTTTCACAACCTCTTGTAAAACACCTTTTAATATATGATTAGCTAATTCAATATTGTCACAATAATCACAACATTTTTCATTCATTAAATGTTTATGCAATGTCAGGTGATTTTTTAATCACAATACTTCAACAAGTACTCATATATCACCCAACTCTCTAATGATAAAAGTGATCATTCACTACATCACGTACATATTATCTTAGACTCCACTAAGGACATCCACACAATACAATAAAAGAACTTAGAGAGCACCTAACTCTCTAATTATCGAAATTATCAATAAATGCACCGAGTACATATTGTCTTTTCCCCTTCTAAACACACTCACAATATTTTGAATACAATAAATTAACTACACTTCCATTAATTCCTTCCAAGAACTAGGCTCCTTTCCTGTCAAGATGTAGATAGAATTATTACACAATCATATATAAAATTCATTTTTAACACATCACTTATCTTATTAGTTAACTTGTTTGACTATGGCAACCATAGTGGGAAAGATAATTCTCCTCCCAACCAATTGGAATTGGTTTCAAAAACAATATTGAGCCATAATACCATGTACACCTAGGGCTCTCTGACCACACCAAGTCTACCCTAGGATTTCATTGAACACACACAGTTCAGCCTGTAATTCTGCTAACCATATCAGGTTCAGCTCAGAAATACTAATGACCACATTGGCTCCAATATCGGATTCATCTTGGCAACATCCTTTCTATTCCTTAGACATCATCCTATCCATGAGGAATTGACACATCAACAAATCACTCTTAGGCTTCCTCCAATAGGTTACAAGGCCAACAAATTTTCCTTAACATGTTTCCCTTCTCACTATCTTGGCCAACTACTTTCCCTTACTGAGATCATCTATCTCTAGGAAGAGGAAATCTAGGTAGAAAACCACAATCAACACATAGACCTCCTTGGACTTTTCAAAATTGTCCCATAATTGTCTGGCATGTGAAATTATCTTTAACACATATTCACACTATAATTTACATAATTGACCATATGCAAAATAACATTTAAGGAAAAGGAACATTTATGTACATCATTCATTCATACATGACTCTAGAATGTCTCCCATAATTTTTAAAATTAAATTTGACAAGAAATCATAACTGACATCTCATATCATATAGGTGGCGTTTATTTCAAAAATTTCCACCTAATAATCAATATGCAATATAGAAAGAGCATTACCATATATTTCATATCATATAATTATACCTTCTCATTTTCAATTGCAAATCACATTGTAATGTCTTATGTTTCACAGGTTCTGATGTTATCATTAAGCTACCCCGGCTTAATCACATTAGCAACATTAGTCACCGTTGTTTTTAATATAACCATACTATCTACAAAATATTATTATTCGTAAAAACAATTGTCAAATAGATTCAAAATTCATTTCACATGCATAAATGTTCTCAATATTTCAACATAGTAGAAAAGTATTGGTCCTATCCACATTTCATAAACCATTTCCATGCATAAAAGATAAGGATAGATCGAAGGAGCTTTAAAACAAATCTTTCATTAAGTTGTTTTTCCAAAACAACAATTAATCATTGATATTCCCATAGTTATAAGTCATGAAAAATGGCCTTTTATTTATGCATATGCATTTAATCAACAATCCTTATGCAACATTGCTAATGTAAGTCAATTACATAGATTTTTCTTGGTTAAACAAACTATTAATTCCAATAGGTTCTAACACCATCCAGATTTTGTTTTGAAATGAAAATTGAGACACCACATGTCCAGAACATAATAGACTTAATTGATTAGATTTAATGTAACGTTTCCACGATATTCGAAGACATTGGATGATTTTCAAAAATATGTAATTAACATATCTAGAAGTTTTAAAATTTGATCAAAAAAGGTAATGAGGAACAGCTTATTGTTTCTAGCCCTATCATTAAGTTGGTAGAACATAAATAATATATCTCATACATTTCAGTATATTCTAATACTATCAAATATTCTTCATTTTTGTTATCCTTCCAACTATCACTTGTGCATGTTCATATGAAAAGCCACAAGTCCCGACATAACAATGCATTTCTATTAAATCAATTACTTTAATGACACTATTGTATCATGATGTAAGTTCATTGTAAATTTCAAGAACATGAAATCATATATATGCATTGTTTAACTAAGTATTAAATTTCATAATCATGGTATTTTGCTTGCATACAATAATGTTACGAATAAAATATGATGTAAAGCTTTATTCATCTAAAGAACTAATTCTCATTAATGTGTAAGTGTTGATAACAATTATGGTAACAATCGAAACATCCCCAATTTCCACATTGTATTGATACCAACAACCATAAATCTACTTTCAGACATTTTTTTTTTTTTTTTGTTTTAAGAAATGGAT
>APFE030715732.1:0-15269 GCA_000404065.3 Pinus taeda | reverse complement strand
GATCATCCTTTCCTGATAATGTCTAGCATTGGAAAGTTTTTGAAGATGATAATGAAATAAATAGATTCTTCCAAGTCATTGATGAATTTCATGATATGCAAATTGACCAAGAAAATGAAGCTTTAGAAGAAAACCCCCAACCGCAGCTTAGAAATAAAATTGGCAAAGATAGCATTGTCCAACTCCCCAACAATCATATTCCCAAGGGTCTAATTCCTCTAGAAAGTTTGTTTGACCAGAATGATGTGCCTTACAAGGCTGCCCAAAATGAAGACCAATCTGCATTCTGTAAGCATGAGATAGGAAGTCTGGGTCAGTTGAGATACATAAATCTATCCTCACACTTGTCTACTGACCAAAGTTCTGAATATTGCAAATTAATGAAGAAATTTGCTGATGTGTTTTCCTGGGAATATAGTGATCTGAAAACTTATGATAGGAATATCATCCAGCATAAAATCCCTCTGGAGAAAGACGCCATTCCTTTCAAACAAAAGCTGAGACAAATAAACCCTATGATTAATCCTTTGATTTAAAAAGAAATAAAAAAGTTGCTCGTTGCCAAAATTATAGTCCCTCTCAAATATTCAAAATGGGTACCAACCTAGTAGTGGTGAGGAAGAAAAGTGGAGAAATCAGACTGTGTGTTGATTTCAGAAACATAAACAAGTGCTCCAAGAAAGACAACTACCCTCTACCCAAGATGGAGCATTTGCTGCAAAAAGTCTCAGGAGCCAAAGTAATGTCTTTCATAGATGGATTTTTAGGCTTTAATCAGATTGTTGTACATACATATGATCAAGAGAAGACTACATTTACTAGTCCTTGTGGCACTTTTATGTATGCCAAGATTCCTTTTGGACTGATGAATGCTAGAGCCACCTTTCAGAGAGCTATCGATATAGAATTTATGGGAGAGAAGGATAAATTTGTCCTGATCTACCTTGATGATATAACAATGTACTCCAGCAGCCATCATGACTATTTACAACATTTGAACAAAGTGTTCCTGAAGTGTAGGAGGTTTGGAATTTCAGTCAATCCCAAAAAATCTCAATTTGCTTTAGAAGAAGGCAAGCTGTTAGGACATGTTGTTTCTACTACAGGTGTTCAGATTGACCCAAAAAGAGTAAAAGCAATACAGACTTTTTTTGTCCCAAGATCAAAGGAGGCTATCCAATCCTTTATGGGTAAAATTAATTTTGTTAGGAGGTTTATTCCAAATTTTACAGAATTGGTTAAGCACGTGACCTCCATGTTGAAGAAATGTTTAGAGGTAAGATGGAATGATGCAGCAAGAAAATCATTTGAATCCATCAAGAAAGGCATTATGGAAGCTCCCACACTAAGCAGCCCAGATTACAACAAGGAGTTCCATATATTTTCATTTTCCTCTGAAGACACCATTGCAATGGTTTTATTGCAATCAGATGAAGAAGGTTCAGAGCATCCAATAGCATTTTTCAGCAAGAACTAGAGGGATGCTGAACTGAGGTATGATATTATTGAAAAACAAGCATATGCTCTTATCAAATCCTTGAAAGCTTTTAGAGTTATATTCTGCATTCCAAGATAATTTCATATGTACCCTCTGCTGCAATAAAAGATGTCTTAACACAACCCGATGCTGATGGAAGAAGGGCAAAGTGGATTGCAAAGATGATAGAATTTAATATAGAATTGAAGCCTACTAAATTGGTTAGAGGTAAAGGTCTTGCTAAGTTATTGGCTGAAGAAAATTGTAGATATTTGGATATTGATTTCCTATGCACAATTGCAGAAAATGGTCAGGTAGAAAAGGAAGAAATAGTTGAACCATAGAGGAAGCAGTTAGTGGTTGAGAATCTAGCTTCTTGTAATTGGTATGTTGCAATAATTAATTTCTTGCTAAAGCTAGAAATCCCTTCAGGCTTTACTCAAAGTCAAGCTAGAACTATAAATATTAGGGCAGCTAGATATTGCATTAATGAAAATCTGCTCTATTAGAGGGATCCACCTGGGGTGCTTTTGTGGTGTCTGGATAAACAACAGTCAATAGAAGTTATATAGCAGTTTCATTCTAGCATGTGTGGAGGGCACCACTATTGGAAGACTACAACTCACAAAATCCTAAGAGCTGGTTATTATTGGCCCTCCTTATTTTCTGATGTATTTTCATTTGTTAAATCTTGTGATAGGTGCCAAAGATTTGAAGGAAAATAGTAATTGAAGTCCCTGCCCTTAAAACCAATATTTGCAAGAGGACCTTTTTAGCTATGGAGCTTGGATTTCATTGGAGAAATCAATCCACATTCCAGTAGCCAGCACAGATGGATATTAGTAGCCACTGATTATTTTACAAAATGGATTGAAGCAACCCCTACCAGAAAGGCTGATCATAATGTGGTCATGAAGTTTTTAACAGAGAATAAATTTACCAGATTTGGTTGTCCACATAAATTAGTCGCAGATAATGTAGTAGCCTTCAGAGCCAAAGAGTTGGTGGAATGCGTAATTCAATGGGCATTAAACTGATTCATTCCACCTCATACTATCCTCAAGGAAATGGTATAGCAGAATCCTCTAACAAGATTTTAATAAGGATAATTAAGAAGTTGTTGGAGGACAACAAAAAGAATTGGGATTCCAAGCTCAAATATGCACTTTGGGCTGATAAAGTGATCGTTAAGAAATCCACAAGGAATTATCCATTTAAGCTAGTGTATGGCATAGAGGTAGTATTTCCAATTCAGCTTACTCTCCCTGTGGCAAAGTTCCTTCAATCACAGTAGAATGAGGAAGAAGACATGACAAAAAGAATCACAGATTTAGTAGAGGTACATCAAATCAGAGAACAGTTAGTTGAAAGGACTGCAACACATCAAAAAAGGATCAAGGAAGCTTTTGATAGTAAAACAAAAGCAGATAAGTTTCAAGTTGGAGACTTGGCTCTAAAATAGGATGCACTAAAGAAGAAGAAAGGAAATCATGGGAAATTTGATGCTTTTTGGATAGGGCCTTTCATCATTTCTCAGATTCAAGGGAACAACACCTTCATACTGAAAAGTATGGGAGGAGAAGTAGTTTTTGATGGCCCAATTAATGGGCGTTTTCTGAAAATTTATGTGATTTAAGGTCTTTGGCCTTAAAAGTTGTAAATATTTTGTTTTAGTAGTTTTAGTGTAGGTTCAGTCAGACTCCATGCCCAATGGAACATTGGGAATTTTGCTAATTCGTTTTTATCAGAAGGCATTGATATGCAAGTTCTTGAGACCTCACAAGGAGGATCTCATTCTCAGAAGGAGCCAAATGTTAGCTCTGGTACATGTTTGAACATTTTGAGGATCAAGTACAGCTTGGCTGTGGTGTTTTTGCAAGAAGGGAGCTCGCAACAATTCATTTTATCCTTGCCCCTTCATTTGCTCTATACCCTTATAACTCCTGCTACCCTTGTTTTCCTCCATTTTCCTCTAAATTTCTCCATAAACCACCGAAATCCATCGGAGCCCCATCTCAGTTTAGTCCCAGGTGCTAATGATGTTAAACCCATATAGTCGTGTGCCTTGAAAAAAGTTCTACCCACGTGGTCTTTTTCCCGTCATATCAATTAAAAGCACGTGCTTTTAGCTAAGCCGTCCGATCATTTCCTGCAAATATCTGACGGTGTTTGCTTTCCCCTCTTCCGAGACCTGCACATTCGTTAGCCTGCGGGGAAAGTGGGTTTCCTGCCGTCACATCCACCACGTGTCGCCTCTTTATTCCATCGCTTCCCCGTGTACGTAAACCACTCACCTCCTGTAGGCGGTGCAGAGAATACCGCCCGATAGTAAAACTGCCCTTCTCTGCCTGTTAACTTTTGCCCTTCTCTCACACCCGATTGTCGTCGGATATGTCTGACCACGATTCGATGGCCTACGTTTATCCATCCACTTGTTCCCCTGATACCCACTGTAATTTGATCTCTTCCCTTCATCTGTTTCATCCAATGGCCAATTTTATTCCTCCACCCATTCATGTCCACAGCCATTCCTTGCTCCTGAAGGAAGAAAATGCTAGCTACCTGAACTCGACACAGTTATTTCCCTAACAACTGCATTCAAGAACATTATGGCTGAAGAAAAAAAGGACATTCCTCGAGTAGTTCACAACATTAATTAGTTATGGATCATTCTTTCATAGGACATTCTACCTACTCAGGAAGGACAACCAAGTACCAGAAAATGTTAAATGTATTCATTCAAGCAGCAGATTGTAGCAGAGATTTTTATTAGATAGTTAATGTGGTTGGTGGTCCATTATGACCCCTCCACGCATAAGATATCAGATCATTTTGTAAACAAACTCTATATATATCCAGAAGACAGATGTAGTTGAGGATGATGGTTGATGGATTTTGTATTGATGTAAGATTCAACTTCTAGAGACTGTAACTACTGTGATACCTGCAGCATCTAGTCTTCATTTTCAGCTAATACAAGCTTCTTTTGCTATTAATTGCTCACTTTCCACTTCTTCTTTATTCCAGGTTGTGCCTGTTATATATTTTCATGTGCTCTTGATATTTAGCATTAGAGGGGCTGTCATCCCACCTCTGTGTTGAAGTCTTGTATGTGTCATTGAATTTGTATGCAGGTTTCTATTTGTTTAATGCCAGAGAGCTATCATCCTGTCTATGTATTAGGAAATAGATCAGCAGACCTCTTTACTGGTTATAGCCGACCATCACAGGGTCCTGTACATCTGTTGGTGTGGTCAGTATTCTCCATCATCACCTTACCCTCAAACTGTGAGTAGTTGGTGGTCTAAAGCCTTGTAGTCTGGAGTGTTCACCCATGTCTGGGGTTAAGCATAGTAGAAGTCATTATCTAGCTTGAATATACATCATTCCTTCCATTCATCCAATTTCCAACATTTTTGTTGAGTTTGTAATGTTCCCGAGCATCTCCAATATACAACCTAGGAGAGTTTCTTGGGGTGATAACAGGGAGTTGAGAATTGTGTATGCATATCAATTTACGTTGTTCTATGAGCTAACATTCCAAAACAAGTTGAAAATTTCGAAAAGACTCAGTGTCCTACATTTCCTCTTACATTCCATCATTGAAATGAGCTAGAAAGTGAGGGAAAGGAAGAACCAACACATTTCCCATCATGGCCTCATCAAGATCATTTTTATGGATGCCTTAAGCCACTTAAGGAACCCTGTGTTTTGGAATGATTTTGTGGGCATGGACAGGGAGGCTTTCATTGAAACACAAGTCCTTACCTCCACACAACAAGAAGAAACATCAACATCTAGTATTAGGGGTAGGGGAGAAAAGGAAGAAGAGAAGGAGAAAGGAGAAACAGAGGAAACAAAGGGAGAGAAACAACAACAAAGGAAGAAAACCCTGAGGTTCCCTCCAAACCTTAGAGGACAGAAGGAATAGGGAAGAAAATAAGCCTCTCACCAAGAAACACGGAGCAAGAGATTGGTGACACATTGAACACTCATGGAAAACTTGTCAAGCCCAAAAGAAGGCATCTTATGCAAGGCTCCTTGTACTTTTAAATAAGAAAGAGCACTAGGGTAAGGAAAAGAAAACCTCATCCTCCTTCAAAATTCCCTATCACCATTGATGAATCAACTAACAAAAGAGAAGAAGTGGGACCTAGTGCAAGAAAAATTGAGGAGGTTGCTTCCCCTAAAGCTAACGGTAAACAAAATTCACCACCCATAGGGAGACCCACCACTATAGAAGTCACATCTAAGAGGCTCAAAGCACAATTTTCCTTGTTACAAGAGAAAACAAATGAGCTACAAAAAAAAGCAAGGTTGCTACAGGAGAAACAAGGACTGCAATAGGAGAAATAGGGATTGCTACAGGAGCAAGAGGAGATGCTACATGAAGGGACAACCACATCAAAATGAAGGTAAGAAGGTCTCCAAGAACTCCAGGAGCCTAATCCACAACCTAACCTTGAATCCTACTACAAATATTTTTAAGGGGGTAGGATTATACCCAAGAAATTTTCAATAACACTCTTATTTGAGTTGGAAAGGGAAAGAGGAAAGACTCATAGATGGATGAAAATTGAAAAATCCAAGAATGTGGAAGATGTGGGCCTAATGGAGGAGAAAGTGAATGAAATGAGCAAGGAATTGAATATCTTAAGGATAAGGGAGTCAATCATGAAGGAGAAGCTAGAGATAGAGAACAAAAGGCTAAGAGAGCAGTTGCAAGAAAAAGAGGTACAACTTTCCACTATGGAAATTTTATCCAGGAACCAATACAATACAGGAAACCATCCAAATCCTATGCCATATTCCTCAAGTATAAGTGGCTGAAATTCTAGATAAAGATATTAGCACAATATGGCTTTATACCTTTCCAAGATTACAAAAAGTTTATTGAATTTTGCAAATAGGAAAGTATTGAGGATAGAGCCAATATGGATGAGTTCTACATGCACAATATGAGCCTCATAGACATGAACTTTTCGGACCCCAACTCATGTTTGGGGGACATGCAACTAACAGAACTAACCTCTTGGTTGACCCATGAAGATATAATAGTGGAAGAAGTAAGGAGGGTGATGAAAAAAGAAGAGAGGGAGCCTTTATACATTAGAGAAGAATTAGTGAGCCCCAACATTGTCATCAATAACCACAACCTCATCTCCAGTGATCCTGAATTAGCACCTTGGTATATGGTAACCCAAGAACAAACTATCCTCCATTTTGGAGACACCTTATGATGTTGGTGACAAACATTTTGCAAGATTTCCAAAGAAGATGGCTTGCTCTACCTCACAATTTGAAAATAAAAGTGTCACTCTCCAAAAATACTAAGGAATGGCTTGGAGAGAACCCCACTCTACAAAATAATCATGCAAAGGTTGAAGATCAAGTCGATAGAACTCAAACTCAGTCCTCCCTTACTGTTGGGCCTATAGGAGAGAAGAGACCAAGGAAAAGAACAAAAGGAGTGGGCATACGTAGAATAAAATGCAAGCTTCCATCCATAAGAAGGCACACAATATGAGATGCATTGGGATGTCAGAGAGGTCACCAAGGCCATAAATGAACTTCACATCAGTGACGAAGTTTCTCAAAGAGTGAGAAGCACCTTTAGCAAATGGGTGATGATGGGTCCCATCAATAGTTATATTTTTAGGCCCATTGTGCTATCCTCCAGTCCTTAAAGCTCTCATTCTCTCACAATAGTTTTCATTTTAACCATAATGTGCTTAGTAGGAAGATTAAAAGGTTCGTTTCATATTTCATTGCCTAATTTGATTAATATGTAGGAAAAAGAAGCATTTTTGAAGATATTTACTATGCACGGGTTGATTGGAGAAATATAGAGAGAATATAGGGGGGCTTGTCCACTACATTAACTCTCCAACTCAACTTGAGATCAAATATTCCTCACCAATAGCTCAAATTCACTAGTAGCCAAGGAAATCAAGTGCATGTGAAGATCCAAGGGAACTAGATCCACCAATTTTGAGATTTTGGAGGGAAGAAATCCTCCTTTCAAGGGAGCTCCCCTCAACCACTTTTTGTATAAATAAACAAGCTTAAAGGCTCATTAGGATTCAAAATTTTGTGGGAGATAAGAGTAGCTACTGAGAGCCTAGTGCTTGATACTATTATTTTCATCTTCCATATGATGTATGTGACTCATTTTTTGTCAATGAAAATTTTACTATTGGACTATATTTGAGTTAAATTTGGAGATCTGAAACCCTAGGGTTTGGGCCCAACTCAGAGGATTTATTCCCTCTCCTTTATTCTTTCCTTGTCCTTGTTCAATTCATTGCATTTCACTCCTTGTTTTAGTTGGAATTATATTGCAAAAAATGTAGTTGTAGGTTTGACCACTACCTCTCTTGTGGGAAGTGTGGCTGGAAGATCTACAACAACAAGCCAAAGATATATGTTTATTATTTCTTATAAAGTTGTTAAGTTTTGGATTGAAACACTTTTGCATGACTGGTTTCTACGACTTAGAATTTAGTAGCATTGATTTGGAAATTAGAGTAGGTATAAGTTAGAGTATATCTTAAAGAAATAAAATTCAACTCATCCTTTCCACTTTGATTAATTTTGCTACAATATTGATCATTTAATGAATGTATTGGATTAGTCTGTTGGGATTTATGTTGAATTGCAAGGGTTGGAACACTAATCCACATATAATTAGGCCATTCCACCTTCCTCATGGACACCTCATACTACTCTCAAACTTTTCCACAAAGATCACCCTTATAGGGCCAATAAAGGACACTATGGATATGAACTTTTGTGCATGATAGAACTCCAAGGGGTACTAGGCTTGGAAAAAGGGTTCCCAAACCCTTCATTTGCTTTCATCCACCTTCAACACACCATCATTGTCCTAAAAAATCTCTCGAACCCACTCTTGTAGCAAAACAGGGCCTCCTATAGCACTTCATGTAATAGTCCTGTAACACTGCGTAAATCCAACCAAATTTTCTCTAAACCTTGACTCTTGCATTTTGAAGTTGAATAATGCCCCCTAGGATTTAATTTCATGATTAAGGAATATTCCAAGACCACCTCATAAATCTCTCGGACCCACTCCTGTAGAAAAATAGGGCCTCCTATAGCACTTCATGTAACAGACCTGTAACACTGCTTAAATCGAACCAAATTTTCTCTAAACTTTGACTCTTGCATTTTAGAGTTGAGTAATGCCTCCTAGGATTTAATTTCATGATTAAGGAAGATTCCAAGACCACTCCAATCCCATATTTTCCTCACTGCAAACATAAGACAACAAGTAGAATTAGACTTAGTATTTTTGAATTCCATAGTTATGTTGAAGATTGATTTTCTCCTATTCAAGCAAGTTTCAATTAAATAAATTATTCATGCAAGTAGAGTAGCATGGTTTGCTTCTTTAATTGAACTAGTATATTCCTTTCATGCAATTACAATTAGAATTTACATCTAATGAGTGGCATTTTCATTTCTATAGTTAGAATCGTGCTCATTTCCTTGCAATCATGATATGATTTCATAAGAAATTCTCTTTGTAGTTAGTTAAATTAATGATCTTTGAATACCTTGATCTGATCTAATGACTAAGGGTGACATGAGTAGAACTTAACCTGTTGTGCATATAACACTGTAACCTATAAGTTTGTATGAACCCTAGGTCTATCATTTAAGTTGAGAACCTTGGAAGTTGCAACATCCTTGATACAATACTAGGGCTCATCACCATGCATATGAAAATTATTTTAATATGAATCAAACCACAGGTTGAAATCCAACCACAACCAAAACCAAATGTGAATGATAATCCACATCCAAACCAACGTGTTAATGATAATTGAAAGCTGAAACCAAATGCCAACAACATCAAACCAAGACTCGACCTCATGAATTTAGAGTTGAAAACATTTTCACTTGACTATTTACCACAATACTCATTGTACCTCAAACTGAATCCATGCCCTTCGATTCCACAACACCCACATATGTGTGTGTGTGTGTGGATGCCACCAAATTAATGTTAATTTAAATTGGGTCTAACATTAATTAAAATTTGGGGCTAATGTTCAATCTTCCATATGACTGGATTTAGCACTTAAACCATGACCAAGGTAGCCCCTTAGGCTTTCCATTTTTCTCCATATGGCCATTCCATGTGACCTAGTCCTTAGGGTTGCATGGTCAACTTTATGTTGATGTCAATGTGATTTCATCATGCCATGTGGTTCTCTCTAAGTGGTGCCATGTCACTCAAATTTGGCCCAATTGGCCCCCAAAAAATGTTGAATTGGTATGCCACATGGCACTTTGTCGTAATTCCACATCATCACCCATGATTCATCTCCACATCATCCTTTTCCTATGTGTGAAATTTTCATTGACCACCCTCTGGCATGTTGCATCACCCACATCATCCACATTTAAATGACATATCATCTTGTCATTGGGCTGATGTGTTGACCTAGCAGTTATCTATCAATGTTTCATCTAAGAATTGGTTGGAGGGGATGGGTAGCATGGGGTAGTGGTGTAGTTAGGAAAGGGGCTAGGGTCTTAGGTGGCATGGAGTGTGGGAATCCATAATGAGTGGTAAGGGTTCTAGAATTATGGTAGGGTCCAATGAAAGAGGGGCGAGGTTCCGACATTAAACTACTTGCATGTTGGCGTGTCAATCCACTATTGATTTCCCAAAAGTGCATGTATCTACCCTAAAGAAGCATGATCTTTAAAAAATTTGGGGTTTGATCCCTTTTCATCAATGTTCACTTTCAAAGTGGCTTATCTTCTCATTTAGGAGGAGTTTGACCAAGTATAGTATACTATTGAAAATCTCTCGAATAGGTCTATCCAACTAGACCTTCTATGATACTCATTTGATCATCATAAATTTAGCAAATGATCAATGACCTCCAAGGTATCATACCTCCTTTTGAAATCAATGACATGACATAGGTTTTCATTAATTCCAACATGCTATCCAATAGTTCGATAGCAAGATAAGTGGTTTAGAATAGTAGGGACATATTTCTTTTATGCTATACTATAAATTATTTATTTTTCTAATAACTACACCTCCAAATACTATATGAGATCCAAAGCCAATTTACCTTTCAAAATTGGTTAGTGCAATAATACATATGAAATATAATCATGGGATATATAATAATGAATACAATAGGATGATATTTAAGGATCCTAACTTCTACATAAGTGATGATAAGTGTAATGACCAATATTATGTACAACATTTTTTAAAATCTCCTACAATCACTAGAAGGAGAAAGATCTATACATGGATTGACAATGGAGAAATATACGGTCCATTATGAAATAATTGATCCAAGAGGTTTGAATCTTTTAAACTTTGTCCATGGTAGTGATATTTTCATCTTAAGTTCATTTTACCTTACATTCATTTGACTCATGTTGAGGCCTCAACACCTCCCTTATTTTTTTCAAAATTATGGGGCCCTCCATGTAAATTAGTTAATTTCACTCCTAGGATGCTTTAATTTGCTTTACTTCTGATGATTTTTATTTGTATTTTATTTTCGTTTTGATGAATCCATTTCCTCGTTTTCTCGCTAGCTTTCTCATGACATAGATTTCGCTCGATTTCGTTGTACAGTTTGAAAGATATTATCATCGAAGTCTACTCATTCTTTATAGCCTAGGCATTAAAGCACATAAATATGTATTTATAATGTTTTATAAATTGTATAAATAAATTCTATAAAATTAAATTAATATTTTATTAATTTAGAAAATTATTTTTAAATAATTAAGTTAATTAATTTTTAATTTAGTTGATTAGGTTAATTTTTAATTTATTTATTTGTAAATATGTATTTTAATTATTTATTTAATTAGATTATTAATTAATTATATCAATATTGTTTAATTTAATAATTTGTTAATATCTATTTAATTAATTAATTTTTAAATAAATTAAAATTGTAAATATATATTAAATGTTTTATTTAATTAATTAATATATAAATATAATAATTTATTAAAAACCATTGCGTTGGATGTGGAGTTTTATTATCTTCTTGATTTAGAGATCCTAATCCCCAAGGGGGGGTGTGGTGGGGCTTGCCCCCCACTATTGCTACCTAGGGGGTCCATTGGGGGCGACTACATGTTTGGAGCCCCCCCTGGTGGGGGTTCACAAGAAACACCCCCGAAGCTAAAGATAGATGAAAATTTGTCTTGTAAAATATTTTAATTTCGTAGTCAATCTAGGTCGTTCATTAGGCAGATGATATGACGGTAGAGGTTATGTTGATTTAGGGTTTTTTCCCTAGAAGGAAACCCTCAGTTTATATGAGAGAATTGTATTATGGCTGTGTATTATGATTCTCAGTGAGAAAGAGAGAGGAGACACTGTGAGAGCAAAGAGGAAATTACAATGGATCTGCTATGAGTTGCATCTCTTCATTTTGTTGGGTAATAGAAAAAGAAGAATTGGATATTTCTCCATGGATGTAGCCCAAATTGGGTGAACCATGTATATATATGTCTCTCTTGTTTTTATGCATTTCTTTATTTATTTTTCTGCAATATTTTTTGTATTTCATTTTTCCATTAATTAATTTCTAAAACATTAAGTTAAAACTCTTCATATATATATATATATATATATAACTCTCGGGAGTTCATTAGTTGGTGTAGTATAACTCAAGATATGGCCTTCTAAAGATCGAGTGTTGAAACCAGCACAATCAAGAGTTGATGACACCCCGAGAGTTTCATTCTAGGGATTTTATTTAGAGCATCATCTAAATCCCCCCGGATGAAACTCCTAGGGTGACATGGAATATGATGCATTAAGGGGTAAAATATAATGAGTTATATAATAAGAAAGGTGCATGTTTGTTATGTTTCAAACATTGAATCCCCGACATTTTTTTATATAAAAATTATTTTATTTATAAATTTTATTTATTAAACCAAAAATATTAAAAGGAGCATGCCTAGAGTTTTGTTTAAAAACAAACTTTATTAAGTTTCAAAGCTCCATCTTTAGAAGGACATATCTTGAGTTATACTAAACTAAATGAGACCCGGGAGGGCTAGTTGGAAATATGTTTTAGAGAAGAAAAATTTTGTGGTGGTTATTTGACTAAATATAACCTTTTACTATCCCAAAAATTTAGCAAAATTTAAGGTTCTGAATTGGCCGCCAAAAGAGATTTCATAGTTTTGTTTTGGGAGAAAATTCATTTGTCAAGAGGATTTGTTTCTACTGATTCATTTCCACATTGTTCATTTTCTAGTGAAATCTCAACATGAATCAATGATAAGCTTGAATTTTATTTTATTATTGAATTGAATTAAATTTTAATTCATTAGTTTGTTTTTGACAGATTGAGAATTTGAGTTTTGTGTGCAAATTTGATATGTTTTTTTTTTTAATTATGTTTTTGTGATTATTTTGCAGAGATTGTTGGAGAAAATCACGATCTGAAGCTTCTAATGAATGGGATTGGATTAGTAGAGAGGAAAATGAGATTTCTTCAACCTTAAAAAACTAAAAATCTCCACTCAGTTGTCATATAAACAAAATTCCATTTTTGGATTTGATTTTGTAGATTATAAATAGAAGCTCTAAAAATGAGCTTGGGGTTCGAATTCTCTACAAAAAGATCTTTTTGTAGTACTATAGAGACTAGGTTTGTAAAATATTGACTATCTATTTGGCCAACAAAGAGAAATATTTATTCTTCTAACCATTTGGAGCACTACTGCCTTTTTGGATACTTAATAAAGAGATTGTTCATTCCTTTTTCATTCTATATTTTTATGGTATGATTTCCTCTTCCAACACTATTTTTTGATTAGAGTACATCATGCTTATTTCAAATCTACATCAACCTATCTTGCAAGATTGGTCATAGATGAATTTTGGGTTGATTGTTGTATTTGGACAAGCTTTTATGCATTACACTATTAACTATCTATCAACTTGATGCCATATTAGTTTTATGTTATCTTTTCATTCTATTAGGACTATTCCTGTAGTTTAACGTGATCCATTTCACTCAAATGAAAATATCACTTGGATATAGGTATATGCATACAAGTATTTGATAACTATTTATCAAATAATTTTAAGTGCATATTTGTTTGAATAAGTAGCAGGTCTTGGAACTCTTTCCCTGACCTATTAGCTTCATTTTATTCTAGGTTCAAGATGGTCCATATTTCATTATTTTTCTCTTTATTGGGACAACATCTATATCATTTCCTGACTAAGATAGATTTAGGATTTATTTTAATTTTTTGCATCTTAGATTAGATCACATTTACATTTTCATTTAAGAAATTTTAGTAAAAGCCTCATTTCGTATAAGGAATCTCATTGATGGCTTTGCTAAGCCTTTATGTCAGCTTAAGGATTGCTTCCTTGTAAGCTGGTTGCAATAAGGTAAGTATGATACCTCCTCTTGTGGTTATAGTAATTATAAATATCACAAGTTAGTAGGGCGAACGAGGGGTAACTAGACGCATTTTAACCAGTCATAATCACCACCCCAAGTGGATATAACTCTAATTGAGACCTTGACTAGGTGATCTACCCAATGTTTATTATGTTAATTTTATCATTGTTCTATGTTGTTTCAATTAATTTAGCCCAATTAAATTCTTCAATGAGCAATATTTAAACAATTATTAATATTTCCAATCATCAATGATAATTGAAGATAGAGCAGTAAATGCAATGACAATAGGAGACAATCAACACATCAACAAGAGACATAAATTTTGTCAAAGACCACGGAAAAACCCCAAAAGTGGGAAAAACTTCGAAATTATTCTTCTATTTGATTATCATAAAATGTTCATTAGAGAGTACAATGAGCCAAGATTATCCAGCAAAATCAACCAAATAATATCCAAGATATGAGCCCAACGATAATACATACCAGAGTAACATTCAAGCTTGCAGTTGTTAATATGTGTAGCATCGAAGGTGTTGTAGTCTTGAAACATTGTTGAAAGGCTAAAACACAAGATTTCTCCATCACCAAGAAATCGTTTCTAGAAATTATACCTAAAAGTGTTTCAATTACATTATTAGCCTATTTTAAAATATCTCCTAAGTCTAAACTTAGGAAAAGTAGTTAATTAATAAGTATTAATTGATAAATGTGTGAATCATTTAGAAATTCACATGGATTAATTAAGAATTAATATCAATCATCAATTATGCTTTAATCTTGGTCGTTGGAGTTCCAACAGGAGATTATAAGATGAGGTTGATGGGTGGATGGTGGATACACGCTAGTAAGATCAATTTCCTTGGGAAGTTTGATTTCCAGACAGAGACAATAGTTGTTGGAAGAGTTTGAGCCAAACAAGGGAAGTAGAGAGGGGCAAAGATAGTGAGTCAAGAGGAGTTCTTCTAGTTCCTGAGATTCAGAAAGAGTAGGTTAGTATTTTCTTTGGGAGGATGCACGGAAGCAACACAAAGTGTCAAATGTGTTGGGTTGTGTTATATTCTTTCCACATAGTTAACAGGGGGTTTGAGGGGTACCCGTAACCCCACTTTATGGGGTCCGAGGCAGCGCCTCCGAAAATTTTGGTTTTGGACCCTATGTTAGGTTGGGCGGACCCACCTATGGTTTTGTGCATGATTTTTGCACATGTTTTTTGGGCGCGATTGTTTTCGGTCCATGGTATTGGATCGATGGTTTTTTGGTCCATGGTATTGGACGTGATGGTTTTTCGGTCCATGGTATTGGATGCTTCAGCATGTATAAATATGTATTGTAACATT
>APFE030715727.1:104845-145179 GCA_000404065.3 Pinus taeda | reverse complement strand
GGGGGGGGGGTGAATCAGTATTAGCAAGTCAATAATATTTCATTTCAGATATATATATGCTACTTCAGTTAATCAAACTTGCGTGTATATGTAACTGTATTTAAGGCAACTAGCATATATCCTTGAAATTTATAACTTAGTTAATTCATCATATGTTGATCTTTAATAAGGAAACTAGCGTATACCCTTGAAACTTATAACTTAGTTAATCCATCATATGTTGATCTTTAATATGTGCATTAGAACCATATAAACAGTAACCAAGTGCAATAAAAACAGAAAAGATAATCACACACATGAACACAAGATATAAGGTGGAAACCCAATGTGGGTGAAAACCACCTGCTGTAATCGTCTCTATCTTCCTTTAATAAGAAACTGCTTTTTACAATTTTTGCATAGGTGTAGTCTTATATCAGTATGTAGGCTTCTACCTGTAGAAGGCTACAACCTTCTCTCGTTCTCCAGCTTCTCCTGGAAGGGAGCTACAACCCCCTAGCTCTTGTACTAGTTGATGTGTTTACTAGTACGTAGGTTCTAGCCTACAGAACGCTACAACCTTCTCTTTTCTTCTAGGGACCACGTTTCATAAATTTTCAGACTGGATCCTAGAAAACAACTTTTAGCACTACATTTTCTTTAGCTTCGTAATCAAGTCTAAAAATATAATAAGGGAAAGTATCTCTCATCCTTCTTTTATTGGGTGCTCCATTGATCAACATAGATTAGGAGCCTCATCTTAAACAACGGTATAATGAACTAATATTGAATGTGCAGGAAAATGCAATTAATGCTTGTAGACACTATGTAGTTAGCCAAAATGAGCATGGAAGCAGAGAATGAAGATATGATTTGAATTATCCAGGAAATAGGGTGCTCTCTTATAAATCCATATAATGTCAAATAAGAATTGAAGCATGTTATTGAACATGCTACTGATAGAATCAAAAACTTATTATAATCCAACTTGTGCAGATTTTATCCATCAAACATTTTTAGGAGTGGATACCTCTCAAGGAGAATTATGGGAAAGCCCCTTGAGTTCTTATGGCTCATCACATGGTTGCCATGAAATTTGAAGGTATGATAAAGTGGCGAAGAGAGGCTATGAGTAATAACATCTAGTCTATGGGAGATCATGTTGATGCTTGGATCCATGATGGGTGAGTTTAGTATTTAAGTTAAAACTCAAAATTTGAGCACAATAAGTGTTGTGTTTTTGCACTGTGTTAGACTCACTTGAATGTGATGTTGCATTTTTTATGTTGGTAAAGTTTTGTGTATGAAACTGGGCTACTGAGATCTAGGGATTTTAGTATCTTTTGCTTGGACATGTATATACTATTAACTAGAAGTGCTATAGTTTGCTTATTTTTTATAACCTTTATGAATATTATGTAATGGTAATGATGGAACCCCATATTAATCAGTTCATGTCCAACTTTGTGTATGGGCATGAAGGTGGTTTTTGTCCCTTTTAATGAAACTTTTTGGTAGTTACCAATGATACTACAAAATGTGATATGTTTCTCAACAAAATTATTCTTAACTGAAATGATAAGTTTTGTTTCTGGTTTATGTTGGTTTTTTTTGTTGTATGTCTAGCTTTTTAGACCATTTGTTGTTAAATATAGGTAATATTTACTATTGAATATAAAATGCTATTTGGAATATATTTACAGGCCTCTATTGTAGCTATAAGTGCAATTTCAGATTTGCAAAGTGCGGTGGAGCCATTGTTAGAGCTTGTTAAGGAAGATGAAACAGAAGTAGAGGATGTAGCAACTAAACTTGAAGATGATAATGAGGAGGATAAGTGACAGAAGGAAACACTAGACCGACTAGAGGAAGCCAGCCAAGATACATTATTGGGGCGTGTAGGATTCATTAATTTCTCCATCTACTGCTTTTATATATCCAAAGGAATAAATATGGTTATTCTTTCATTACTATTTTTATAGACCAAGGGCATGGTTGAAGTGCACAACTTTTCTTGTAGGCATGATTCATTTCTTTTCATTTCTAGGGCCTCGGGGCTTTTGATGTTTAATGGAGACTTTTGCATCTGGAGCCTAGCAAGATTTTGGCAATGCTTTGAAAGGAGGAAACAACTTGGTGTAGAAGTAAGCTTATCATATTGAAAGTACAAAGAAGTTGATTTCATTCATTCTAACATGA
Organism: Pinus taeda; assembly: GCA_000404065.3. Lineage (NCBI taxonomy): Eukaryota > Viridiplantae > Streptophyta > Pinopsida > Pinales > Pinaceae > Pinus > Pinus taeda. The sequence continues at coordinate 143,001 of APFE030715727.1, read as the reverse complement.
TAACCAGCTTCTATAGAACCAATGTTTTAAAACTTGGACCTAGACTCAAAATCGGTTGAGGGTCAACTCAATATTGGATTGACTCTTACTTATTTGATTATAGTGACTTGGTTTACTATTAAAATACATAAAATATTTATTTTTAATTGAAAAATATTTTTAAGATTCCAAACAATGATTCCAAAAAAAAATTGAAATTTTGAAAGAAAGAATTATGAATAAATGAGCAAGAACATTTAAATGACAAAAAATGTTCCACCATTGCCTATATTGGGATCCTCATCATTGGTGTCACCATTTGTCTCTTGTCTAAAATTTTGTTGTACCTTGATCCTCTATGGACATCAATTGACATCACCATAATATTTTTATAAAAATACCTAATCCAAGCCTTATAATATGGTGGAAAAAGATTAACGTTTCTACCCAATGATTTTGGTGTGAATGAAGGGTAAAAATTTGCTAAGGCCATGGTAGAGTAGTTGAACAATCAATACCATTTCCAAGGTACATAAAGGGTTTGATGCTATTTATTAAATACCAATATGATACCCTCATATGATAGAATATGATGAAAATGTTGTGATTCTACCAATCCTGAAATCCTAAAAATTGTTAAGTTAGTTGAATATTGAATATTATATGAAATGGTACTTTCTCCATATGAAGTTTGATAAGGTTGGAATTACTACATTTAGTGCGCTTCCAAAAATTCTATCAATAAAACTTTAGGTAGACAATGCAATACCCTAACAACCAAAAATTGCTATTGTTACAGGATACAAAACTTCATTCTATCCTTACCTCCAATTACAAATACAAGCACTGATACAATATCCTACCATGCATAGATTCAATAGCTAGTACTAAAATATTTATTGGGGATGCTCATGGTTTTAACCAACAAGGAACCAAAGTGGCTCTTGTTAGAAGTTACCCTTAGAAAAATATTATTTTGCATGATCTTTTTGACTACCATTGACATATTCACCTTCAGGTTGGCGTTTATTCCCTTCTAAGTTCTGAGGTATATTTCTTTTTACTTATTCCAGCTTATGTCTAATAATTGTTGAACCTTGCTTCAAGTTCATAAGTCAGGCACACTTTCATGTTACAACATTTAATAAAGCGGAGGATAACTATAAGCTCCTCTCTTACAAGATTTACCATTCTCTAGACCTCTAGAATGGTTTGGATGGGGGAAATCATGACATTGGCAATGACTTGCATGCTTTGTTGGTCCTCTTCTTGGTGTTGGTGCTTCCTTCTACCCCACAAGTTGTTTCATAATCTTTTTTTTCTCTTTATCTCCACTTTCATCCCTTTTCTCATTTTCTATGCCAATTCTATTTTCTCCTTGGACCAAAGCCAAGCTTTGATCCTTAAATCATAGCGTCATCATTTGTTTTTTTTGTTAGTTTGTGTGCAAACCAGTGAGTCTAACTTGTGCTTTGAGAAACCACAACCCAGGGGAATATAATCTGATAAAATCATCTAGGAATTGCATTCATCTTGGGTCACAACAACTAGTAGTCATAGTTGGATTTATGCCCATGGGTTTCGAACCAGTGACCTTTTCACTAGAGAGTGACGTAAAAGAACACCCCGTTATCAACTGCTCTATGCCCTCTGGGATCCACAACTTCATATTGTTACTAGAGGGATTATGGAAAAAAAAAATATTGTTTTGGGTTTCTCAATTTGACCTTTCTTCAGCCTCACTTACATCCCAAGTTCCAAATGCATTTTATTTTACTACTCATGTGACCTCTATTTGTTTTGTCAATTAATGGGTTTAAATGTGGAAGGTGGTGAAATTATTTTTGTAATTATGTTAAAGATAATTTTCTCATTGAGGGAACTAATTCATCATGCCTGTCTCCGAATAATTACATTTTAGTTTATTATGCTTATCCTTAATTTTAAAGTTTTTCTCAGTTAGTGGTATGTTCATGGCTATTATTGTCCTACTTTTTGGTCTCTATCCTATCCCAAACATACCACATTAACCCCTATTTTAACCCCAAAGGCCTATGTATTCCTGCACTTTTTCCTAATTGCACACATTCCTGCACCCCTCTTATGTTTTTCATATTCGAAGGTTATATATGTACTTAATCATTAAATTACAGGTTTTATATCTTAAAATATCTTTGTAACTAATATATTCCTTTCCTAAGTAATTTGATGGAACCAAAGTGCTAATCTATGTGAAAGATTGGGTTGGTGTAGGAATCATACTTGTATCGGCCAGTGTTCCTCCACTTTCGAGGCAGTTGTCAATTCCTTATTCTACTCACCGCTTATGGATGAGACAGCTCAGTAGACCGCGCAGATTTCTTTCTAAGAGAACAATTTCCTCGCTGGGCTCCTCATTTAGAGAAGAAGGCGGGATATGAAGGCTGGACTTCAGCTGTAAAACCCCTATTTAGACTTTTTGTGAATAGCCGAAAGGCTTAATATATCATGTTGTTATTATTTTGCTGCAACCAAGAGCCAAAGTATGTATTAATAGGGTTTATTTCTAGATGTTAGGGGGCGACGTTGTATTAAACTTTTTCTACTATTTGTAATCTCTGAGTATCACCATTTCTAGGCTGGATTAGGGGATCCACAATGTGTATTTTCTATTTTTGAAATTTAATACAAAGGAACATGCCAATTGTGAATTTCTTTGTTTCAATATCGTTGTGATGCTCCATTTTAGAACTTGATGTTTCCATTTCATTACAGAGAAACAAGCTAGTTTGTTAGGGCCCCGACAACCCATCTCTTTCTCCCTTTGTTAAAGGTGCGTTAGATTTATTTCTTATGCAAGGTTAATGAAGCAGATCATGTTTGTATTCTTTATAGATAATGAACTTTAATTTGTAAGTCATGTGATCTGGATCAAGGAGTGTGTGTGGTTTATTTGCATTCACTTTGATTTTTCTTTCATTTTTACCAGCAAATGCATGCTGCCTTTTTCTTCACAAATAAAACATACATTTAAGCTTCTTGCACTAGTGTGCTTTCGTTTCAGCAAGATTGAAACTTTACTTTATTCATTGCAGCTAGTCATTCTTATCTCTGTAGGTCTATTGTTATTTTGCAAATAGATTTTGGCTATTTAGTGAAGCATATCTTAATATTCAAGTTCAGGTTTAGATTTGATTAATGTCCATAAGCTTTCGCTAAAACCCTGTTACATTATTTGGATTTGTACTTGCACTCACTATTGGGTTTAATATCAAATTGATCAGAAGGATTCCCTAATTTAAAAATATTATTTGTATAAGTTTTCAGAATTAATTTATTCAATAAATAGTCATCTCAGGAAAGAGCTTGCTAATGTTTGAATCAAAGTAGTCTCCAATTAAAACAGTTTCTTATTTCAATAGAAATTTCCTTTGGCTGTGAAAGAACTTTTCAATTCTGAGCATGAGATTAGTTAATGGTTCATTTTTCTTATAGAATTTCACTTTACAGTTCTGTTTTGACCTTGCATTTATTTTCCTTAGTTAACATGCTTTTATTTCTTACAACCGGTTTGGAAACCAAGTACAGGAACTCTAGTCTCCTAGTACAGGAACCTCTGTTCTAGTATAGGAATCGACATTCCAAGTACAGGAAAAAAATTCTCTAGTACAAAGGCTCAAATCTCTTGTATGCAGGTCAAGGTCTTCAATAAGGGCCTAATATACAAACTTCCACTATAGAAGCTTCACTCTAGTACATGAACAAAATTATAGTATAGGAACCTTGTTGCGGTACAGGAACGACAGCTTGGTACAGGAAGGAAAATCTTAAGGAAGACAGGCATTCTAATCAGTTGGATCATTCTTCTGTCTTACAACCATATTGAAGAGAATTTCCTTTATTTTGAATTTATGCAAAGCACATTCTTTTCATTCAGCACCAGAGTTTTCTTGGTATTCATTGTCGTGTGATCTATCCTTTCGATTCTGCAATTTGTAATCAAATAAGTAGGAATACAATTAGAGAAGTTTCATATCATTTCTTAGCATTTCCTGTGCTACATCTCGATGTGTACAAAACCCCAGGTTGTCAAATTAAGTGTTGAAAGGATTTTTCTTAATTGCAATTCCTGCACCCAACAATTTGGCACCATTGTCGAGGAGGCATTTCTAAAGATTGGTAAGAACTTTCTTGTTTTCTTTCCTTTGCAGTAGGGGTAGATCTGCTTTTATTTTTTCTGCAGTGTGCTTCTATTGTTGAAGGATTTTATAGTGCCAATTTATTTATTCATTTGCAGCATTTGATTTAATATTCCTTTTTTGTAAATTTAAAAGTTTTTTCATTTTTTGGATTTTATTTTAAGTTGAATGCCTAAAAGACGTAAATGTCCAAAGCCAAATAAGGGTCAAGAGAACACTGATAAATCTAAAACTCTTTCTCATATTGGACCTTTTTTTGTAGGAAAAAATTCCAATCAGACACAAACTCATCATGCCGGAACTATCCATTTGGATTCTAGAAATAGCAGTTCAGGTGTGACACAACCCAAAAAGGGGAAGAAAGAAACTAGTGGTGCTCGAAATACTAATTTGAGCCATAGTCAACCTTCTCACTCTAATGAGAATGGTTTGGTCAAGGGAAAAAAATGGCAGAGCATGAGGATCATGCTGAGAGGACTGGCAAGAATCAAGTCATTGATGAACAATCCACCTTTGGATTTCCAATACTGGATCGTGAAACAATTACTCAAATGAAGAATATTTTGTCATCAGCTCTCCCTCATTTCTATGTTAAGGTGCACGAATATCTTGATTCTTTTCTTTTTGAGTTTGGTGTCTTATGTAGAAGCTATGATTACTCTTCATATGTCCAGAAATTAAAGTTATTCCCTACAATCCTCAAGGACTCAGCCTTGTGCTGGTTCATGGGACTCAGAGGGAGAACTATAACTTCTTGGGACCAAATGAAGAGGGTGTTTTTGACTAAATATTGAGAATATTGCAGAACTAGAGAAATGTAGGGCGAGATCCTTACCATTGTGCAAGGGGATGATGAGACCTTGGAGGATTACTTAGAGAGATTTTTATACATCCTCCAGAGGTCAAAACATAAATTTGTCATAAGTACTATTGGGACCTTGTTCTTAGATGGGCTTACTGAAGATTCTAGGCATAATTTGAATTTATTAGGACAAGGGGATATTGCTTAGAAAGCTTTTGATCAAATTTGTGACCTGTGCAGGAAATTTTCCAGGAATCAATCTAGATCCAATAGAGGATATCGAAATAAAACTAGTAAACTAGGATCTATAGATGCTATGATTATTGGGTTGGAGAACAAAATGGACAATATGAAAATTTAAATAATGAATATTGTTAACAAGCAAATAGACACTTTAAAAATTCAGCAGAAATTGGTAGATGAACAAGAGTCTTTGTCTATTTTTTGTCATAAATGTAGCAAAAAGAATCATTTAAGAGAATGACCTGTTGATTTAAAATGTGTGATTTGTGCAGAAAACCATGCCATTGAGAAATGCCCCTCCATACCAGGATTAAAAGTTGTATTTGAAGGGGAGCATTCTGAACCTGGACCATTACATGCTATGGGAGCACGAAGAAATTTCCCTCAGCTAGGTGTAGGCATGGTTCCTGAACCTTCACCACATTTTATTTATCATAATACACATACATATTCCTATTATAACACTCAACACTCTCAACCCTGGCAGCATGGGAACTATTATCAATATGGGAAACCCCCTCAATCTTGGCAATAAGGATGGAGAGGGTCAAACCATTCATATCAGTCCTATCCTACACAGATGTTGTCATATCCTCCTACATATGCACCTCACCATATGTCACATCCATCCTTTCCTCCCCTACCTCAACAAAGAAAACCAATGCTACCATTACCTTTACCACAACCTTTTTGACCACCCCAACTTCCTACTCAGCTGGTACCAAATCCTAATAATAAGGTAGTACAATTGATTTGTTCTGTTGAACAACCTCCTTCTCCTATTCACCAAACCTTTCCGGTTGGGATACATGAGCTTCAATTGAGATTGGGAAGGGTAGTCAAACCATAAAAATAAAAACAACCCATGGTGAACATTGAGGAGAAAAAAGAGGAGGAAACTCCTGGTCATTCAAAAAGCAATGACACCTTTTAGACCATTCCCACACCATCATAGTTACCATCTTCGTCAAACCGTCCTCCCTATCTAGAGAGGCTAGTTGTGGAGAGGAGTGACCCTGAATCTAGTCTGGCTTCTAAGCTAAGGAATATTTGCATAAAGGTACCTTTGCTTCAGACTATTAGAGAGATCCCCATCTGCACAAAGATCATTAGGGAACTCTGTCTCAAAAAGCCAAGGAGGAAGAGAGTAGAACCTCAAAACATTCAATTTATTGGCCGAGCAGCTGAGTTAATGACAGGGTGTGCACAAATGGAAACATATACCGGTCCTGGAAACCCAGTTGTCTTTGTTCAAATAAGTGATATCCTTGTCCCAAATGTGTTAATAGACCTAGGTGTGGCCATCAATGTCATGACTAGGCAAACCATGGATCAGCTTGGGTTGGTCCATATTCATCCTACCCCTACTATGCTTGAACTTCCAGATTGATCAAAAATCTAGCCAAAATGTGTATTGGATGATGTGGTTGTTGGAAATAATACTGAGAGGGGGGGTGAATTAGTATTAGCAATTTAACAACTTGGGTTGGTCCATATTCATCCTACCCCTACTATGCTTGAACTTGTAGATAGATCAAAAATCAAGCCAAAATGTGTATTGGATGATGTGGTTGTTGGAAATAATACTTGGGGGGGGAGTGAATCAGTATTAGAAATTTAACAATATTTCATTTCCATAAACAAATTGATATATGCTACTTTTGTTAATTAAACCTGCATATATACACAACTGTGTTTAGAGAAAACTGCATATATCTTGCAGAATTCTAATTTAGTTAGTTGATCATAATATGTGTATCAGAACCATAAACAGTGATCAAATGCAGTAAACAGTACAGACAATCACACACATGAACACAAGATATAAGGTGGAAACCTAATGTGGGTGAAAACCACCTACTGCAATTCGTCTCTATCTTCTTTTAATAAGAATTTTTTTTTTAAATATTTCTGTACTGGTTCAATCTTATACCAGTATGCAGGCTTCTACCTGTAGAAGGCTACAACCTTCTCTTGTTCTCCAGCTTCTCCTGGAAGGGAGCTACAACCCCCTTAGCTCTTGTACTATCTGATGTACTAGTACGTAGTTGCAAACCTACCGAAGGCTACAACCTTCTCTTTTCTTCCAGGGACCATGTTTCATAAATTTTTAGACTGGATCCATCAATAACATCAATCAAACATCAAATATATCTGCATCAACCAATCTCCTTTGCACCAAACTGAATAAAACAATCACTTCTCGAAATGTTGTACCCAAAATATAGTAACAGTAACCAGAAACCAATACTAAACCCAGAACACTGCAGCAATAAATAGAAGTAGCTAAAACATATTTTATGAGACGTATGCTACTTCAATATGTAGAACCTGTGTGCATACACTGCTATATTAAGGCAAACCTGCATATACGTTGTTTTGAGTTACCGAACCAGCGTGTATACGCGCCTTTGCTAAGCTGAACATGTGTACAAATCTATAAAAGATAATTCACCCATTTCAATTATTCAGACATTAGTTATACCCAAATCATTAGATTTATAGATAAAGTCATGCGCTAGATATAACAGATCAAAATCATAGAAAGATGCTTCTCTTCAAGCCTTAAGATCTTGACCCATCAATAAAACTTATCCTTCTTCTAGCACTCAGGTTCCTCCTTGATTTAGATCCAGCTATGCACCATAACCTAATTACTAGTATTCTAGATATTTCTCTTCATTACATATTCAATCTTTGAGTGCCTTTGCCTAATGATCTCCTTCCCCTTTTATAGTCTTAGGCCTTACTCAATACCATGGTCCAAAACCGCTTAGAACCAATACTTGGGTCCAAATACCTGGGTTCAACACTTCAGATGAGATGCCATGGTCCAAAACCATAGGTCCAAATACAAAGGACCAAAAAACCAAGTTTTCCAAATTGTACGTGCTTTTCTATGCATGAAAGTGTGTGTATACGCATACGCGCCTTTTGGTCTAAGAATCCACGTGTATACACATCTTGGTCAATGGGAACCTGTGTATACCTCCTTTTCCTTTATTCTTAGAGCCTATGAGCCTGAACTGTCATCAGATTGATTTGTTGAGTGAGTTGCCATCAAGGAAAATACCTGTTCCATAGTGCCAAGCCTGTGTCATAATGCCAACAGTGGCTATCTTAATAGACTCTTGGGGATACCCTATGGACTTTATTTTCCTTCAACCAAAAAATCCTGTGGGTGGATATTCCTTGATTCTGGGATGACCATGGCTTTCCACAACTGATGATTTTATTGCATGTCACTCTGGAGATATATATATTTCACATGGAGACTCTAGGAAGAAAGTCACCTTATAATTGCCTGTTAGATCTATTCAAGAGCTCAAGGACACTTTGTGGTTAGATTATGATAGTAGTGATGAGGGGAATCAACCTATTTCTTTGATCCACCATCATACAGAGTCTACCCAAGAGGGTGAATTACAAGATTTCTTAAATAACTTGGACACAATCCCTAATTTTGACACGTTTCGCCAAATCTTTAGTCCATATTTTCAAGAAATTTTTGATTCTCAACCCTCATCATCATCGGTCTTAGTAGTATCTTCCTGCACTCTTGAGTTTGAGACTACTCTTATTGAAATTAGTCCAAGCAAATCCTTACATATCAATTAAGACCTAGACTCGTCTCAACGATTGAAACTTGTTGATTTGTTGCACGATCCCCTTGATGCCTTTGCATGGAGTTACGAGGACATGAAAGGCATATCGCCTAAAACTTGTACTCACCATATTTATATTTAGGAGGGAGCCTGACCTATTCGTCAACCCCAAAGGTGCATGAACCCTGTGCTAAGAGATGTTGTGAAAGAAGAATTACAAAAACTCTTCGACACTAACTTTATATATCCTATATCTGATAGCCAGTGGGTCTCCCCATTGGTAATAGTCCTGAAAAAGGATGGGAGATCACGCATGTGCATTGATTATCGATAACTTAATAAATCCACTCTCAAGGACTACTTTCCCCTTCCTTTTATCAATCAGGTGCTAGATACCCTTGTTGGTAAAAAGTACTTTTCATTTTTATATGGCTTCAGCGGGTACAACCAAATTTAGATCACACCCGTTGATCAAGATAAGACAGCCTTTACATGTCCATGGGGTACATTTTCTTACCGAGTGCTTCCCTTTGGACTATGTAATGCCCCAGCCACCTTTCAAAGGGTTGTGCTGGCCATTTTTACTGATCTTGAGTGTGTTGAGATCTATGTGGATGATTTTTCAATGTTTGGTAACTCATTCCAATAAGCCATCAAAAACATAGAAAAAGTGCTTTTATGTTGCCAAGAGGTTCACCTTGCTTTGAGTGATAAAAGGTATATATGAATGTGCAAATCAAGGAGTAGTCCTTGGACATTTGGTTTTTGATAAAGGTATCTAGGTAGAGCCAGCCAAAATAGAATTTATCTTGCATCTTCCTACACCAAAAATAAGTAAGAGGATTCCTGGGACATGCGGGCTATTACAAGAGGTTCATTGAGAACTTTTCTAGGATAGCTACCCCCCTTTTTTTATTGTTAGCTAAGAATAGTGAGTTTTTCTGGTCCATGGCTTGCCAACAGTCTTTTGAGACATTAAAGGAAAAATTAGTGTAGGCACCAATTTTTAGAGGTCCAAACTAGTCCTTCCCATTCCACATTTCCTCTGATGCCTCAGATACTGCCGTTGGCGCAACTGATCCAGGTGGATCTTCAAATATAGTGGCATGGAAAATATCAAAATTCAAAGTGGTAGAAAAGTATGTTCTTGAAATCAGATCGAAATGCTTGTCACCCTGATTCCAACGGTGTGAACGGCACTCCAATATGAGTCTGGATGATGAAGTTATCACAAAAAAGAGTTCGCCTTTGTCCCTTTGGAAAAGGAGGCATTTTCTCTAAAAGATGGCTTTAAGCCTTTAAAAGGAAAAATCAGAGGGTCCAAAGGGGCAGACTTAAGGTAGTCGCACAGGAACCCCTGATTAGCGATCTCCGACTAATCGCAATCGGGGGCAAGCAATGGCCGATATTAGGACTAAGACCTACAATTAGCTATTGCGATTGGCGATCAGAGGAGCAATCTTATCAGCGGGATTAGAATCGGTGATCAGAGGAATGATTGAAGGAGCAATCAGATCGACGAGATCGACATCGGCGATCAGAAAAACCAAAGAACAAAACCCCAAGCCGTTGCATGAGTTATAGAAATTTTGAATAATTTAACACATATTCAATGGAGATTATCCTGATCATGTACTATTGCGGAAAACATACACAATACATAAGCTCCTCTACGTTGATCATCAATATAGCAGCATCAATAACAATAAAAACATCAAGAGCATTCACACATTAACACAGTATGTATCCCGGGGAAAGCATCTCGCTAAAAACCCCAACTATCTGTATATTAATGATTGAGTAATGTAACATTACACAGCATAATACTTCTCACAAGTATCTCCACCTCTGTTACACACAATACAACTCAGATCTGAATTTGATCTCCAAATCTCTTCCACTGCTTGCCTGCCTCCACTGCTCAATACCTGCTCAAGAACTGATGAGAATGGCTCACCAAACTCATTTTTCACCTGCAAAATAGTCACTCACGCTTTGTGGATGTGAGCATAAGCTAAAATGTGGGGAAATACGTGGGCAAACTCATTGGCATACTCAATCCCTTGATTGTGCAAGATCTGGTGCACAACTATAGTCACAACTGATAGCAATTTGATTCTCTACCACCTGTCCCTGTTGAACTGAACATGCACTGACATGCAACTGAGTTAACTGATGTATTCATTAGTTGTATTATGAGTTAATAACTTGTGAATTATTTAATAACTAATTCACCCACTCATCTCTAGTCTATTTGCCAGTTAGACTAAATACAACCAGTTTAACAAAGCTAAACTGAACACAACTCCATCAACTCCACAATCAACTCCACCAAACTCAACTGATTGAGTTCTAACTGAAGTCATGCATGCAACAACTAAACTGACTCATAAGAAAAGCATATTTCCTTCTGACAGCTGCATGTGCCACCTCTGTAGCTCAAACTGAAGTGCTCCAAGAGAATAAGATTAAGTTTATAGTCGAAATATTATTGTGAGATAATAATATTTGACTTTTCTATTTTTGACAGCTAGTCTAAAAATAGACTTGATCACTCACACTTTCATCAAAAATAGAAGTCCATCTATTTTTCCCAACTTGATCAATCATCCATAAGCAGCAACCTGCAATCCATAGACATGATCCATATGTCTAAAAATAGACATAGTCTAAAAATAGGCTTGCACCAAAAATAGCCTGCGGACCCACTTAGTGAAGGCGACTCTTTTCACTAAGCTCCATCATCTTGTTGCAATCTCAATAGCTCTCTGGTTCCCCCTGCATTCCAATCCCTCAATTTCTCTCATGGCTTCGAGGAATAGTTCCACCCCTGGTCCAAGTAGGGGGAGTGTGCACAGTCGTGCAACCTCCCGTTGGTAGTCCTTGGGCCTGGCCACCACCACTCGCATAGAGATTGCTACTTGGCACGCAACGTAGTGCTTCATGGCGGCAGTTAACCTGGAAACTCAGAAGCAAATTTCAGACTTAGAGGCCCATGCCAATATTCTTCGTAGATAGGTTATCATGGAGGAGGTCGACGCGGAATTTGCATGGATTCCGGACCTTGTTCTCACTGAAGCGCGCAAAAACCTCTACATGCGTACAATTGAAACATGGTGGCAAATGACGACCATAATGGGGCTTGCTATGCAGGAACAAGAGGAGTGATCCAAGACTTTGGAAACTAAGATTGACCGGCTCACTGAAAAGTTTGTAGTGTATGTAGAAGCCATCCACCATTGTAGATTTATCATTCGGGACGCTCTGAATTATATTATCATCAAGAAAAATTCAATAGTGAAGGTTCATTCGACTGTTGAAGGATCCCCGAGCATCAAGAAAGAGGACCCTGGGACCTCCATGAGTTATCGGTCAACACCACGCAATAGGAGGGAAGCTCTCAGGAGACTCCCATTCGTCTAGATGAGGATCGGGTCACCACCAACCAGGAATGATGTAGTTGGTTTCCTTCTCTGTTTTTCTTCCCAAGTGCATGTTCTTCTGCCTCCGTGAAAGTGTGTTTGTCACAAAGATTAACAATTTTTGCATGGTCGACTGCCATAAGGTGTTCTTTTCCTTTCTCGGCTTCTAATTTCTCAATTTTGAAAATGTTGTAATGACAACACCTCTCGGCTACTCTTTTGTACTTTGTTCCCTCTTTTGTCTAAGTCGAACTATAAATACAGCCTATGATATGATCAACACTAGCTTTTTAGTTGGGTCTTGTGTCAGGTTCTTTCCCACACAACCCTTTTTGTAATCTGCCAGTTTACCAAGTAATATACTATCTTTTATATATAATATAATAATAATAATAATATAATAATAATAATAATAAATAATAATAATAATTTATTTTAATTCATAATAAATAATAATTATCATAAAAATCAAATTATAATAAATTACATTTAATATTAAATAATAAATATATAATTTAATAATTATTATTAATTATAATGATATTAATTTTTTTTATTGTAATAGTTCCTTTTTAATATTATTTCTATTATTATATATTTATTAATGGTAGATATAAATGAAGCTTTTGGCTTATATTAACCACATTAGTATTTCTAATATGGTTGTGCTAGTAACAATTATAACATAATTTAAATATAAGCCACATTTACATTTTATACTTAATTATGGACAATAAAACATCTCCCTATAAAAAGTTGTAAAATACTTATCATACCATAATTAAATAAAATGATATCATAAGTAAAATTTATGAGATGGAAAAAATTAAAATTATATAAGATAAAGAAAATAAGTAACAAAGAAATTTTTATTTTTTTAATATCAAATTTATATAAAAATAAATCTTATTTTTATAATATAATTAATTTTCACAATTTCTTATATTATTAATATATATATATATATATATATATATATATATATCTATAAGAATTTTAATTTTCCAATTACTTAATAATAAAATAACCACAAATAATGCACTAAAAAGACTTGAAACCCTGGATGAACGGTTTTTTGAAGGCGCGGGAAGCTTTGCAACTTGATCTAGGGTTAGGGTTTTGACGTTGGGCACCATGGTGGGACGCGCAGGGGGGAGTGTTGCTCCCTCCTACAGTCAAGTAGTTACGGATAGAAGCAAGGATGCGGGAAAACAATGTTTCAAGAAGCTTGTGGAGAAGGCAGCAATGGCAAGTAACACAAACATATTGGGAGAAAACAGACCTCATGAACAGGAAGGGGAGCAGCAGGAAGCTAGTAAGGGAAAGGAGAAAGGGGATAGCAGTAAAAAACCTACTTCTATAAGGACAACTGAGATCTGCAAACCTAAGTTGAACATCATTCTTCAGGTCATCTTGAGCGACCCTGCGCTACAAGCGCATAGGAATCATATTATGGAACATGTAGTCATCTACAAATTCATGGGAATATGGCCGACAGAGAGGGCGTTGCATGTATGGATAAAGAGCCACTGGAATCCAAAGGGAGAAATACACCTTCACCTAGGATCCAAGGGCTTCTTCATAGTAGTATTCACAAGCCTAGAAGATAAAAACAAAGTGTTTCAAGGAGAACCTTATTTACCTTATTTTGATGCTGTTGCAGGCCTCTACATGCAGTCATGGATAATGAACTTTGTTCCAAAACGCAAGACATTCACATCAGTACCAGTATGGATCAAAATATACTCCCTTCCTCTGGGTTATTGGCTGCCAAAATCACTGAAAACAATAGGCAACAAACTGGGGCATTTTTTAAAGATCTCTGAGATGACTCTAAAAGGAAAATACACCTCCTTCGCCCAAATATGTGTGGAAATGGACTTATCTGGAGCACTTCCAAACATGATAATTTTAGAAATATATGATGAAGATTGGGTACAGGCGGTGGACTATGAGCACATCCCATTTAGGTGCCGCAAATGCCATGAGCATGGGCATTTATATAGACTTCCCAACAAACAACATCGAGAGAAATGTGAAAACCACTGTGGATAAAAATCTTTGAGGGTTTTACCAAGGTTGGGGGCAAAGGGAAAGGCGAAAAGAGGCCGCAAAAGAAGATCAATGAGGAAAGACAGTCGAGCCACAATAGCTTTAAGATCCTAGAAGAAGAGGAAGGAAACAAAGAAACAAACCAGGAAATAAAGAACATTATCACTAAGAAGGAAGGGGATGACATCATGGAAGATATCATAGAAAACATTATGGAGATAAATAGGGACCATGAGATGACTCCAAGTGAGGCGGGAACAGAGGACCATGAACTATAGGAAATTCTAGATAGTGAAAATCTTGATTTAGAGAAATTTCTGGAACAAGGACGACCAAAGGAGTGGTTTCCTTGCCAAAAGAGGAATATGACAGGGTTTAACAGCTCTTCCTATGGAGATCACAGTCGAAGGGAAATGGAGTCAAAAGAAATCATGAAAGCTAGGAACATAGAGGGGTCAAAATGATGGAGGAGACACAGGCACAATCTCCAAAGAACCCAGGCAGGAAAAGAGGAAGAAAAAGATAGGAGGGATATACTGAGTAAAATGGCAGATGCTGAAGGAAGAATCCAAGGCATCAAACTCACCTTGGATGGAGCGGCTAATACTCATCAACAATTTGTGGATGACACAATGCTACAGGGCATACCCATAGTCATGGAAGCCAGAACGATCAGACATATTTTGAATGACTTTGCTATGGCTGTTGGCATAGAGGTAAGCCTAAATAAATCAAAAGTTTTTTTTCTTTAACACCGACATTGCTATTCAAAGAAATATCACCAGAATTCTTGGGTTTCAAAGGGATCAGCTACCTTCCAAGTATCTAGGCCTACCTCTCAGAGATAAACCTCTTAGCAAGGAACTGTGGGAGCCAATTATAAATAAACTTTAGGACAAGATCAGAAAATGGACATGCAGGTCTTTAAATTTGGCGAGGTGCCTTGTGCTCACACAAGCTATCCTGCAGGCCATTCCCATGTTCATGTTCTCAACTCTTCTTGCTCCTAAAGGAATTATGCAACAGATCAGGAGCATACAAAGGGACTTTTTATGGGGCATAGGAGAAGAGAAAAAGAAATGGGCTTTAGTTGCCTGGGACAAGATCTGCAAACCCAAGAGCCATGATGGCTCGGGGTTTTATGACCTTGAAACCATAAGCAGAGTTTTGGGAGCTAAACTCTGGTGGAGGTGGATCAAGGAATCGACAACTCCCTGGGCTAAGCTTTGGAAACAAAAATATGCAAGCATTGGCAGGAGAAGGATTACATTAGAATGTCAGGGCATATTAAGGGCACCCACATTTGGAACCTTACGTGGGAAAATAAAGGTATTGTTCAGCAACATAGTTTATGGGAAATTCGAGCTGGGAACCTAGCTCGATTTTGGGAGGACAACTGGCAACAGGAACCCAACTTGTATAAGGATGAATTAGCAACTCTCATGAATGACACAGAAAACACATGTCTACTTATGGTTAAAGACTTCTAAGACCAAGATAAGAACAATGGAAAATGGAGATCTTGGAAGGATCTAGGCTACAGTGAAGAGAGTCCTCTGAAGGCCCAGGCAGACTCTCTTACCCAGGATCTAGAACATAGGAGGTTTTTGGTATTCTCCTTGCCTGACCAACTAAGATGGGGAAAGAACACCGAAGGAAACTATAACCTCAAAGAAACTAAACAGGTAGTAACATAATTTAACTATCTAAGCCCTGATCAAATTTGGAAGAATCTTTCACAGAGCCCCCACTGGATTAAAATAAAATTATCTATTTAGCTAGTTCATCAAAGGAAAATTTTAACTTGGGAGAATCTCCTGAAAAAAGGCTTCACTGGACCATCCAAATGCTACCTTTGTGGCTCACAAGAGGATATGATGGATCACCTTCTCAACCTCTACCCTTTTACTTCCACCGTGTGGGATTGGGTGGCCTCAATCTTTAGGTACACTGATAGGGACAGACTTAGCATCTCCAACACTTCAAAGAATTGGAAGAAAAATTTCTCAAGGAATGAAATCATTAATAAAGCCTGGAACCAGATTCCAGGCTTTGTCATCTGAAATGTTTGGAAAGAGCGCAACAGTAAGATCTTCAAGAACAAAGCAAGCAAGCCCCAGCACATAATTACCAAATTTTAAGGCAGCTTAAAGACACATTTATTAGCTTGTTGAGGACACTTCCTAAGGTCCCTCCTCTGCCCCAAGATGCGAACATTATACTTCATTTGGGTCTCCAGTCTATAAGCCCACAGGGCATAATCAAGGGTGTGAGCCAAAAAAATGCAGATATAAATATTTGGAAGCCTCCTCCACATGTTTCTTAAAGGTCAATATAGACAGAGCTTCTAAGGGCAACTCAGGGTTAGCTGGTTTTGGGGGTGCTATAAGAGATGAACAAGGTCAAATAAAGAAGATCTTTCATGGCCACTTGGGGAAGGCCACTAATAACATGGCGGAACTCATGGCCCTAGAGCAATGCTTGGAAATCTCGGTAGATTCAAATTCACATAATGTCATCATTGAAGCAGATTCAGAATTGATTAAAGCAACCAAGAAAATATGTAATGACACATTACTGGACAAAGTGTCGAAACACTGGAGGCTATCGGAAGTCTTTCACTGTATCTACAGCCACCTGCAAACCTTAAAAATTGTAAGCTTTGTCCATGCAAAAAGAAAAGCTAACATGTTAGCCAATCGTTTGCTGAATGCAGGAGCGACTAATAAGGAAAGGGACGCTCGACACGTTTGGGAGTTGCTACCCCCAGGTAAACTGTTAGAGGACTGTCTCTATTAGGTTGCCAAAGATAGGGAGCAATGGATTGATAGGATGGATTGAAGAGGATCAAGAGACAGGCAGGAGGATAAGGAAGCCTAAACGGTTTGCTTGTTACTTGGCAGAAGAGTGTGCAAATTAATTCACTTGGCGGAAGAGCGTGCAAATTAATTTGCGTGGAAATGGTTTCTCGAACCACAAGTGGTATTTCAAGTAAGGTCTAGGTGGTAACCGGTTTTTTGAGGTTGGCCTTTGATTCCACTCTTTAAGCGACACGTAGCAGCAAGGAGAGAGGAAGCCGTTTTTCGAGTGGTTAATCCTCGTGACCATTGGATCCACAATGGGTAGATCAATTGTGAAGGTTTGGTCATGCAAGTGGTTGATCGACGATCGGAGGAAAGAGGTGGGTTGGAATTGCGATTCACCGATATGCGACTTTGTGATTCGACATCAACGGTTGGATCATTGAAAGAGATGGACAACAGTTTTTTATGGTTGCAGATGTATTATTTATGTATTTCCTATGTAATCTTCTTCTTCTCCTTCTTCTTTTTAGAGTGAATGGTTTCAAGTTTTAAAGGTTAAAGCCAATGACGCTTTTGTTAGGTTATGTGGACAATTTTGGTAAACAAGAAGATTTTTTGTTTACCCTATAACATATGTAATGTATTTGTTCGGTTAATAGAAAGCTCCATTCTTACTTGACCCAAAAAAAAACCACAAATAATATTTAAATTTGATAAATTAAAGATGACTTTCTTTTAATTGGAATAACATTATTTGGATATCACAGTGCAATGAAAGTTGTCAATTGTGTTCACAAGCCACTTATTGTATATTTCAAGTCGTTTCATCGCTACGATAAATCACTATAAGCCTTTTGAACATTATTTATAAGGGGTGTGAATGGTCCATCTCTGGAGTCAAGTGGGAATCGATTTACAACGAAAAGATGTTGATGGATGGGGGAGATGGCTTTGTCAGCAGAGAGCAAGTATGCAGGTTTGTATTGAGGCAAAGCTTGGTTTATTTAGATGGTTTGGTCTAAGGACTTGACTTTGGTTAGTTTTTCTGAGTTCAAATGGTGTATGGTTAAATTATTATATACTTTGAAATGGGAGCACAAAGCCAAATTAATGTATAACTTTTTCAGCATATGAACAAGAGGAATTAGCATAATGGGTGGGGAACCATATGTGTTTGGGTGATGTATGGAGAAGAAGGTAATTTTTTTTTTAAGCTACATGGTGAATCAGTAACTGCCAGTCCTAATCTATAGGAGATCCAGGATCAATCCTCGTAGTTGCCAATATAACACTAAGAGTACATCCAACTACTTGCAAGTCGATATACTAAAATTCTATGATTTTAGCAAAGCGAGACTCACAAGTGGGGGCATGGAATCTGCTTCTCCAGCCGCCACCACAGCAAGTCAATTAACATAAATAGAAAAAAAAATTGTGGGGATCACATGGCATATCAAAAAAGCCATACCATTTCTTTGTAAAAAATGGACTAGCTTCCCACCTCTCCAACTTGAGCTGATGGATTCTTCCATAACATATACATATATTTGATCACTTTCCTTTATTTCTGGTTGATCACTTTCCTATATTTCTGGTTTGGACAGGCATCTCAAAAGGGAAGATATTTGATCACTTTCCTATATTTCTGGTTTGGACAGGCATCTCAAAAGGGAAGATCGCTCCCTTAAAGTTTAGCCACTTTTGGTTAAAAGAACGGAGTTCATCTCAATGGTCCGTGAGTTCTATATATAAAAACAATTCAAACACTGGAAAATCGACCATGGACAAAATTTGTCTTCAGCTGAAAAATCTTAAACAAGTGGTTCGAAGATGCCCTTGGAACCAGAGAAAATCCAAGATAAGACAAATTATCCAGATCAATGCACAAATTAAGATTCTAGAGGACCCACAATCAAAAAACTATTTTTCTGAAGCAACCAAATAGAATTTAGCATATTTGGAAAAAAAAAGGGACAAACTATGTTGGTCCAAATAGAGGAATGACAACAAAAGACTCGTCAGATGTGAATCGATGAAGGGGACAAAAACACTACATACTTTCACAAACAGGTGTCCCAACATCGTATGAAAAACTCAGTTTGGCAAATAAAGAATGATACAGGGGAAATTTTAAGTGGACAACTGGATATAGAGAAAGAGGCATTCAGATATTTTCAATTTTCTCTAAGCGAAAGAGATGCTTCTACCTTACACAAATATATGGATTTTGTGTCACTATCCACATAGGGTTGACATAGAGAACTGTTTATAAATAATTTACCACCAAGTTCATTTATACATTCAAAAATATAATTTAAACTAGGAAATATTATTATTTTATAATATACCTAAAAAAATTTTAAAAAATCATCCAATTAAAAAAGGCCCAATGCACACAGTATCAGAACAAAAGTGAAAGTCCTTACCATTACAAAATTAATGTTGCATCCATCTTTGCAGCTTTTATTACAGCACTGCAGGTAAGTCATCTAACAATGCATACAGTAGCACAGTACAGTAAGACAGTAAATCTCCCTCAAAGTCAATCTTACAACGAGCTTTGCAGGCAGACGTGGTTCTGACATTCCACAGAATGTTTTTTCCTTCCTTAAACGTTTTTTACAGTCAATAAAAGTTTTAAAACGTCCGTGGGAGGGGTAAAAAGAATTTTAAGCTGTAATTTGACAAGCAGTTATTAAATTCTCTGTCATAAAATTTAATGGTTAGTTGTAAACCAGAAGTTCAATTAATAAGTTGTCATGCCTAACTGAACCATTTTCCTGTTCCTTAGAGATTAAATGCCCACAACTCCACTCCATTATTTTTATGACTTCATTAATTGACTGCCTATCTCATCTCTACATGGGCAGGTGTGTCATGTAAGAGGACTCAATTGATCTCAGACAGAGTGAGGAAAAGAAAGGTATATTAGTGGTTGAGAAATCAGTCCATAAACACTGTGTTGAAAAGTGCAGGCCTGCCACTAATGAGTTGACCTCATTAGTTGCCTATAAACAGAGCAAGCAAGAGCTAGTTATTTACCTTGCACATTGTTTCTTAGGGACCTCTTATTAATTAGGCTTGGCATTAGGCTTGAGTTGGATCAGCATTTTTACATGCAAAAGAAAATTAAACTTTGAAAACAGCCAGATCTTTCATGTTAATGGTTCACTAAATATCTAGCTATATGCCTAATCAAAAAAGGAACCAGGCAAGTCCAAAAAAGGAACCAGGCAAGTCTCCTCTCTTTAACCTAGCCAATTATTGTTTTTTTCAGGATAAAAAGTCATCTTATAGGGGTGGTCTATTATCTTCTTTTCAACATCTGTTTTTGTTCATCAATTCCCATGAAAAAACCCAAAGGGAATCTCTGCAATATTAATGACAAATCTCTTTTGCTTATAAATTTGGATTTCTCATTCACAAGTCTGAACTATATTTAATTGGCTCTTGATGTGATTTCTTATTCACAAGTCTTGAACTATATCTAATTGGCTCTTGATGTTCCAGTTCCACCAGAGTTTATTTAATTGGCTCTTGATGTTCCATTTCCACCGAAGTTTGTTAGTGTTGTTGTAAGGCTAGGGTTTCGAAATTTTTTAGATTAAAAAGTTGCGGTGAATTCCTTACCAAAATGAACGTTTCTCACTTAACCCCAACCCCAAGCTTGTTATGTTAAATATGTGAAGTTATTTCCTGAAAATTGCATGTAACAAGAGGAAAAAATTTGACACTCGTAAATGTGCATAAAACCCCAAGCTTGTTATGTTAAATATGTGAAATTATTTCCTGAAAATTGCATGTAACAAGAGAAAAAAAATTGACACTAGTGAATATGCATAAAAATAATACTTTTTTATTTAAATTTTTAATTACAATAAAAACAAGAGTTATCTGGTGGCAATGTGATTGCCTCTACCTATATGGCTCTTATTTTTTAATATAAGATTGCAATAGAAAAAAGTTGTGGAATATTAAGGGTCAGAAGATCATAATTGAGGGATTTGTTGATTGCTAGCTCTAACAAAATGAAAACCTAATTTTCAATTACAAAAATTTCTAGTTATATTTTTTGAATTTTATTTTCTTTATTTGTCATTTACGTGTCTGGTTAATAATGCGTTATTTTTTCTGATCATAATAAAATTATATAGTTTTATATCTACATTTTAAATAAAGAAATGAATCATAAAATTATAAAATCTATTTAAATACTTAAAATTATTTATATTAAAAGTTTTATTTTATTATTCGAACAAGATTTGTTGAGATTGGAAAGTACTCTCTTGGTTAAAAGCATTATTTGGAACTATGCAGTTATTTAGAAATCAAACAAAAACTAAATTTACTAAATAAAAAGGAGTTTTAGGATATGATTCGATGATTATGCTTTTTGTTTATTTTTTTAGTTTCAATATTTCATTTCATGATTTTTTTTCTGATAGTATTTAATATAGTGGATGTTAAGTGAAGTACGTTGATTTGTAAAAAAAATAACTATTAATAAATAAAGCTAACATGAAATGAATCATAATAGAATGGTTAAGTATCAAATAGTACATACTTAAAATTTTCCAATAATACAATTTGTGAATGCACAATCATTTGAGTGCTAATTAATGGGTTACTGGGTTCTATTCTCCTAATACTATAGAAATTACCAATGCATGTAAATCTATAAAATTATTCTAGAAGCATAATTGAAACAAATAACTTAATTTCAAATTTTTGGAGAAATAATGATTCTTCTTTACACTGAGTAACCACTCTTAATGAAGTTTGAAAAACCACTCAATATTCGAAAGCAGTGGTATATTCACAATTCACCATAGTCAAGAAATTCCCTAGTTTTGGTTCCCATGTTCCTTAAATTCAAAGGGCCCACTTTCTAGCAAAAAAAATTGAGCTAACAATCAAGTGAGAGTTTTGGCTAAATATTTCAATGGCCATTACTCGCATGAGTAGATCTTTCAGTGGTTTGTTGTTTTTTATTTTATGGCAGACAATGTCAAATTCCTGATATATTTGAACTTAGAGGCCAATGTCAATAAAACTTATTATGAAACTCAAAATGCCAAGTTACACATTGAAAAAGAGCACTACTCTGCTTTCAAATTTCAATCAATCACATGTCTAGATTCTGTTTTCCAAGACAAGTGAGAGGGACAAGTGAGAGCAATTGATAACTCATCTCTATATCCAAATCTTCTAATGGTAACCGTGACATAATTTTTTTGTACTTGACATTAACTAGAGAGAGTCTTATAAATGGAAGACTTCCAAGATTCCTAAATGTCTTTCCTCTAGCCAAATTGAAGTTTTCATTATGTTGAATATGTCTCTAATCACCTATAATTTTATTTATTTATTAACAATTACAAGTAATAGATTTTCAATAGAGGTAAATATTTACTAACTTCATCAAATATTTGTCAATAATAAAGAGAAAAAAAACATATATAACTAAATAATATAGTATGTAAACTCTTTTGATTTCCAACCATAAAAAATAAAAATAAAAAATTAGTTTTTTATTAATCTCTTTCCTAGTTTAACAAATTAGAGGTTAAGGTGGTAATTCACTGGAAAAACATTTGGACAACAAAGAAATGACATTGCAGGCATATTTGGAAAATTTATTTATATAAAATTTAGCATGGATAACAAAAGCTCAGTCTTTTTGCATAAAGAACACCTATTAGGACCATGAAAGTGCCTCTTGACTAATTTATCAACAATGGGGATTTTTTTATTTTTTTTATTTTTTATTTTTTTATTTTATTTTTTTTAATTTATTTATTTTTTTAATCCGAACACTTTCAGGCTGCGAATGTTGTAGCTGCTCTCGGCTCCTGCTGCAAATTCTGGAGGCTGCATCTTATGCGCTTGATCACCTGCGAGTGTGCCCGCTCTTGGCCGCCCTGCTCCCTGCGGGTGGATGCCCCCTCTCTCCCTGCGGGTGGGCTGTTTAATGGAGGTCTGCACTGGGTTTTGACAGGCCCATCCCTAGGGCTTGCGGTCATGGAGACATTAGGATCTCCCCAGGTGTCCCCCTCTTCTCCTCCGCCTCTGTCGCCTTCTGAGGCCTTCAATCGGCTCCTGGCAGGGCTACCAAAGAAGAAGAACCCTGAAGTCTCGAAATTTGTCAAAAAGCTGGATGATATCCCAGTGATCTCTCTCCCTCCTGAAACCCCGATCCAAGTTGCTTTGTCGTTGTCCGAACGGGCTCTCATTGGCTAGTTTACTGGGCTATGGCCGTCTCCAAAAACAACTGAGAGCAGGGTCACCAGAAATTGGGCGTCGTTGATCAAAGAAAATGTTACCTCTTACTTTCTAGGGAGAGGATTCTTCCTCTTTGAATTTACCACAAAGGAAGACAAAGACCTGATCTTCCGAAACGACCCCTACTTCATGGGCCCTCAGGGTTTGTATCTGAACAAATGGACCCCGGATTTCGACCCAGCAGTAGATGTGCCCAAAGCAGTTCCAGTGTGGGTTAGACTCCCGAATCTCCCAGTCCATTGCTGGAATAGGGACTCACTAATGCACGTTGGAAACGCCCTGGGGAAATTTATAGACCGAGCGAACAATATGGACCAATACGACTGCGCCAGGATTTGTGTAGAAGTAGATATGGAGGTAGGGCTTCCTGAGGCCATCAAGATAAATGTAGGAAGCTGGACGCATCTGCAGAAGCTGGATTATGAGCAACTGCCCTTCAAATGTCGGAAATGCCATGTTTATGGTCATTTCGCCACAGGCTGCCCTTCCAACAACGAAGATGTGCAAGGAAAGGAGGATGGATGGAATCAAGTCAAGCGCTCCAAATCCAAGAAGCCGGGAGGACCTAGTGGCAAAGGACCTCATCAGTCTTCTACTCAACACATTTCTCCAACTCCAGAAAATAAGTTCGATCCTCTCAGCTCGCAACCAGAGAAAATCCAGGAGGTAGAGATCCAAAAGGAGACGGAACCTACTGAGGAGATCGAGAATCAAAATCCAGGCTCTCCAAGCAAAGGTACATCTTCAGCCCCCCTCAAAGGTATAAACACTGAAAACCCCAAGGGCAAGAACTCAAAAGCTAATGAAGAAGAGCAGAACACGGATGAATCAGAGGAGGAAGGGGAAATAGGAGAGTCCCAAGCCTCGGTAAGAAGATCTATGAGAGGCCGTAAAACAGACAGGGAAAAAAGAGAGGAGGAGACGTACAAGGAAAAATTACAAGGCAGCCAACCAACTCTGGAAAAACTACTAGCCTCAAAGCCTAGGATGTCGAAAAGCCAGCCCCAAGGCTCCAAGGGAGCCCACCAGAAACATAAATAATGAAGGTCATCTCCTAGAATTGCATAGGTATGGGGAGTAAAGTCAAGGAAGAAGCCATGAGAAGCCTGATAAGAACAGAAAATCCAGACATACTTCTCATCCAGGAGACCAAGCTGGAAGACATAGTCTTCCTTCAAGTAAGCAAGAAACTTTGGTTTAAAAGTGAAGCAAGAGCAGTCTCTGCCAGAGGAGCCTCGGGAGGGATTGGTACTCTATGGAACATCAATAAATTTGCAGTCATCAGTGAGGCTAGCAACACTCACTGGTTGCTGCTGAAAATGCAGAACCTGGATACCAAAGAAATACACTGCATCTTCAACGTATGCTCTCCAGTTAGTGCTGGGGAAAAAAAGGTATGTTGGGACTCGATAAGACAACAAGAAGACCTAATGAATATGGAAAATATTATTATTGCTGGAGACCTCAACCTCACTCTTCACTCGTCTGAAAAAAGGGGAGGTAGTGCAGTCCGAGATCCGGCAAGGGAATGGGCGGAGGATCTCATGCAAGACTGGGACTTGCTGGACATCAAGCCTTCTTCTGGTAAGTACTCTTGGACTAATAAAAGAATAGGCCCTGGTCATATTGATGCCAGATTAGATAGATTTTTTATTCAAAGCTCCTACCTGTTGCTTGGCTTAGAACCCATAATGCACATCCTTGCTAGCAGCATCTCGGATCACAAACCCATAAAGCTAGACCTACTAGCTCACCTTGATCTGGGTCCTATTCCCTTCAGATTCAGTCCCCTCTGGGCCAAGGAGCCGGACTTCATGCAACTAGTCAAGGAATGCTGGAGTCATCCGGTTAAAGGATCCCCCTTCTATATTTGGGAAGAAAAACTCATAAGGGTAAAAGGAGTACTAAAAAGATGGGCCAAAAACCTGTCCAAACCTGATATAGAAAGAAAAAGTACTAAAGCCTCTCTTGCCACCCATCAAACGCATATGGAGAATGCTATAGTCACAAAGGAACTACTGGATCAAGAGGCTCATCTGCAACAACGCTATCATAAGGCCTGTCTTGTTGAGTAGGAATACTGGAGATTAAAATCTCGAAATCTCTGGCTCAAAGCAGGGGACAGAAACACTGCATTTTTCCATAAACAAGCACAGATCAGAAAATGCTTCAACACCATCTCAGAGATCAAGGAGGACAATGACACTTACAAGGAGTTTGCAGACATTAAGAAGGCAGCCTACACCCATTTCCTAAATCTATACAGTGAAGAAAAGGATCAGCAACAATCCTCAGATCTGTTAGACTCTGTTCCTTCGGCAATTTCCCCTCGTATGAACGAAATCTTGGAGGCCAAAGTCACTAAAGATGAAATCAAAAAAGCCCTTTATGATATGGATCCGGATAAGGCCCCTGGGCCGGATGGCTTCTCTGCCAGGTTTCTCCAAGTCTGCGGGCCTATTGTTGAAAAGGACCTAATAAAAAAGATTTGAAAATCTCAGAATACTCAGAAAATAGGCGGTAGCACAAACTCTGCCTTCTTAGCCCTCATACCTAAGGAAAAAGGCGCCATCAACTTCAGTAGATTCCGGCTGATTTCCTTATGTAATACTGGGTACAAACTAATCACAAAAGTAATTGCAAATCGACTGAAGCACATCCTTCCCAAAATAATTCCGGAGAATCAAGGAGGCTTCATCCAAGGGAGGTAGATTGTGAACAACTTCACCCTAGTATAGGAGGCAATTCATTAAAGTCTTCATCGAAAAGAACAAGGTATGGTGATTAAACTTGATTTAGCAAATGCTTTTGATCGACTAAATCACAGTTTTCTTTTAAAAGTCATTAGCAGGATTGGGTTTGGAACAAATTTCATTAACTGGATCCGGGCATGCATCTTGGAGCCATGGATTGCTCCTCTTGTAAATGGAAGAGCCACGGATTTCTTCAAAGCTTCAAGAGGGCTTAGGCAGGGGTGTCCCCTTTCCCCTCTGCTATTCGTCATCCAAGCCTTCGTTCTCAACTTTCTGCTAGACAAAAAAATGCAAGATCAAGATATTATTGGACTGTGTATAGCAAAAGGGGTCAGGAACATCAATCACGCCTTTTTTGTGGATGACACTCTGCTCTTGGGTGCTGCCTCTCTCTCCTCTTCATCTAAATTCAAAACAGTTCTTGAAGAATTCAGCAAGGACTCAGGCATCGTTGTAAACAAGAATAAATGCCACATCTTCAGCTGGAACACCCCGCCAAGACTCCTCTCTGCTATTTCTAGATCCTTGGGGTTTGCAGCCTCCTCTTCATGGACTTCTTTCAAATACTTGGGCCTTCCTGTTGCTCACAAAAGACCTGCAAGCAAAGATTGGCTCCCCCTGCTCGAAAAATTTCAGTATAAAATCCAAGTCTGGGGCTTCACCTAGCTCAACTCTGCTGGTAAATCTGTCCTTATTAAATCAGTGCTCTCTAACTTCCCTCTTTTTCAATTTTCAGGGATGCTCACTCCAACAACCATATTAAAAAAAATGGAAGAGTTTATTCAGAGGTTCTTCTGGAAGGGAGGAAAACAGAACGAAAGCAAGATTCCCCTTATCAGTGGGGAATCCATTTCCAAGCCTTTGTGGGAGGGTGGTTTAAACTTCAAAAACTTTGGCCAGCAGAATGTAGCTATGGCAGCCAAGATCATATGGAGGATCATCGCTCCCAAACCTGGTTGGGCCCAAATGGCACTCTGGAAAAAATACTTCCGAGGTCCTCGCTCCCGTTGCCTAGACAAAGTGATTCGCTTGCCCAACTCATCATTCCTCAAGCTGTATAACAAGGTTGCGCCTCTAATTAAGGATCACACCCACTGGATACCTGGAAATGACAAAAAAATAAACATATGGACTGATAAAATCATGCTCACGGATCCGATCGAAGACAGAGTCTCCACTGGAGCGTTGCGTGATTGGATGGACAGAGAGGGGTTGAATACGCTGTGGGATATATCTCTCTGGAATGAGACTAAATGGGCAAGGTGGAAATCATTTGAAGTGCCAACGCATTTGACCAGCGAATGGGCCACGCTGATCGACCTTCTCCATGGTTTGGTGCCCACGCACATGAGGAAAAAAGACATGAAAGGCTGGGGGATAAAATTCAGAGGTTACACAGTCTCCGCAGGATATGCTAAGTTGATCGAGAGACCACATGTCCCCACCAATCCAGCACCCTGGCAGGGGATCTAGCGTATCCAGTCATGGCCCAAAATCGATTTTTTTTCCTGGCTGCTCTATCATGGCAGAATCCTAACATTTGACAGATTGCAGAAAATAGGCTTCCACGGTCCCTCTATTTTCTCATTTTGCAATAATAATGCTGAGACATCAGCCCATCTAACCCTGGAATGCACCTTCTCCAAGCATAATTGGTTCTCCCTCATTCATTCCTTGGACCCCAGCTTTCTGCTCCCTCGCTCCACCGCTGATCTCTTCTCTAATTGGGCAAACAAGTGTCCTGGTCCTCCTCCTAAAAATCTGATAATTAAAACAGCATGGGCTATACTTCCAAAAGTTTTTTGCTGGCAGATATGGCTAGAACGCAACAAAAGAATTTTTAGAAATTCTAGACAACACCACAAGGTCGTTGAAGTCAAGATCAAATGTCAAATAAAGGAATGCCTGTCTGAAATAAAAGATGATTCTAGCCTCAGCCAGCAGGATATCGCTTGGGGTTCATTCCTTGACTTACAATTTCACCCAACAACTAGAATTGCCCCTCCTCTTAAACACTGGCAAATAAGGAAACCAGAAGCAGACTTTCAAGACTGGCTCAAATTGCATTCAAGGTACTCTCTCTTCTTCGATGGGGCAACTAAGGGTAATCCGGGCAGAGCTGGTGCAGGATGTGTTGTTGTCAATTCAATTGGGGAAAAAATACACTCCTATGCTTGGGGGCTTGGACACTCAACCAGCACTCAAGCTGAGGCTTTAGCTCTCCTGCAAGGCCTTAAGACCCTCAAGGAGCTAAACATAAAGGAAGCAACAGTTATAGGCGACTCCCAAATCATTATAAACACAATGGTCTCCAATATCCCTACCTCAGATCTCAAGCTAGCCACGCTAATATTCAGAATTAAGGGTCTAGAAAACGCTTTTCAACACTTGAATTACTACCATGTGCTGAGAACACACAACAAAGATGCGGACAGTGAAGCAAATAAAGCTGCCCTCCTCTTTGTTGGGGTCAAGCTGAAAGACGGAGAAGAATCATGGGAACCCATCCCATAAGCTATGCACCGCCATGTTTTACTGCTTGATCTTAACTAAATTTGTTTGTATTTCCAAGTGGGGAAAAATTTCGGAAATAGAATCGATAGAAACCAAGCAAGAAAGAAGACCTCAAGTTTCAGCAACATTCTCACTCGCATCAGTGAGATACCCCAGGATTTAGACATCCTCATTGTAAACAGATTTTCGGCATTCCGGCCAAGATGAATATAATCACTCCATAACCGTTTCTGTCCAAAAAAAAAAAAAACAAAAGCTCAGTGAAATTTCCAAGAACTTATATGTGAATCTTCACTTGTTTTGTATTTTCTCTCTGTTATTTGCACCGGGAGTGAGAACCATAAAAAAAATACACGAAGTTAAGGTGTCACTAAGAAGTTATAGGCCATTCCAGAAATTGGGATATATTTGCCATTTTGTGCTCAATTCTTCCTTGATTTCTAAGGTCCTGCTCAGCTTACTTTGAAAGATCCATGATGTTTTTCTCCTGATTGTTAGTACCTATTCCCCTGTTCATATGATGACAATAATGACTTTGTATACCGTGTCATAATGACAGTGTGTAGGAGATTATCTATAATTATGGGAATGTCTAAGAATAAAAGTATTTTTGTTTTCCTATCGTTGTTACAGTAGGATCCTCGGGCCCTTGGAGTTTAATTATTTTGTAAGAGGTTGAAAGGTATAAAAGTTGTGAGTAGTGTGCATCCCATGAGAATGTTGAAGAATATGTGACCCATCACATTTCCTTCAAGCCCAATAGCCATTCTCATGATTGTTCCCAAACTAATGCTTAATGCCTTTGGTTGAGTTTTAAATTTTTCTCAACTGCATGCCTTTTTTTATATTCAACTCTTATAACTCAGTTACCATTCAACTTAACTTCGAAACATGTTTAAAAAGCAATTTTGATTTTAAAAAACTTCAATTTTCACTAATCTATTTAGGTTTTGTTTTTGTCATATGTTTAAAAAGCAATTTTAATTTTACAAAACTCCATTTTTCACTTATCTATTTAGGTTTTTTTTTGTGTGTCATAGTTTAATTATTCAAGGTTGTGGAGGTTTTTAGGCTATATTTCTAGTTAAATTTATTCCAAATTCAATTGGAATTTATTGAAATCATATATTTGATTCATAAACTCGGCACATAAATTCAGATAAAGACTTAAAAATGTGAAATAAAAATAGTATTTTTAACCTATAAGTTTAGTTTGAAAAAGTGTAGGAGTTCAACCTCATTTGAAATGGATATTACTCCATTTATTATTCAACATATAGCTATCAAAAGAATTGGTGTAAAGAAAAAAATGATGTCGCTTGAATTAGGATTCATTGCATAGGACTTTTAAAAGTTGATGGTAGATGCTATGTTTTATTTGTTTAAGTGATAAGATACAATGATCATTCAACTACTAGAGAGGATACTGCCAATTTTAGATGTTATTTAATGTCCAATAATTTCATCAAATTTATGAAGTTGTGAACAAGAGTACTCTACAAAATACATATTACGACACATAGTATGTATCATATACTACAAGATAACCACTTGTACTCAAGAAGGATACAATAATATTGGGCATTGTTTATAAGGAAATATCATCTTTTTCAATCCCAATTAAATTTATAGAAGGTTAAGAAGCCATAGGATGAAGAATTAAGATCCTTAATTGTTACATAGAAGAAAATGATCTTCCAGTTTAGGGCACAATTTCCACTAAAGGAAGTACTTGAGATGAAAGATAAATCCATATGAAATAATGAAAAGGACAAGGAAGCATTAATTTAATTAAATCCCTAAAAGTAATGACATTTAAGGATGCCTCATAAAATAATGACACAAAACATAAATCTCTGAGACTAATGTCCTCAATAAAGAAAGGGGCATCGTAATATACATAATCATAGGACATAACACCATCCAAGAGTAAAGGAATAAGAGAGATTTGGGTTTTCAAGGGGTTGAATCCATATATACATTTAAAAACAAATTTTAAACAACATAAAACAGAGATCCAACCAAAAACTATTTCTCTAAATTTCTAAAAAAATAATAATTAAGCAACACTTTATTTTTGTGCCACTACATTCTACATCATAAAAAATAATCTCTTTTCTAATATTTCAATATTATATTTTAGTTATATAAATAATAAAATCAGCATATAAACTATAGTACCATCATTATTTTAATAAATTGACCCTGTATTTGAAGTGGCTCTCCTTATGTAAATGTCTTGCAAGTTGTCCTTAAAGAATATATAGTTCACATAAAATTTCTTATTATTTGTTTAAATTTTAAGGAAGTCTAGTCCACATAAAATTTATTATTATTTGTTTAAATTTTAAAACATGTCTAATCCAAATAAATTATTTTAAAAGATGTTCAAAGTTTATTGAGTATGGATCATTCATTTTATTCAAAAGTACAGCTAAATTCAATATAAATTTCATCTATCTATTAATTAAAAGGTTCTTATAAATTACAAGAATCTTATAATTTTTAAAATAAAATAAAATAAAATTATTGTAAAATTTTATATGTAAAAGACTATAATAAACCTTTGAATGCACAACTTAGTGTTTTGAAAAGTAGTCTACATGGATATAAGTGCTTATAAGAAGTCACATTAGTGATATTTCATAGCCTCTTCAAAAGAAATTTGATGCTCGCTTTCGGGGATGATAATTTGAAGCATCCATTTGGAAATGTACTTTTCATATGTTTTCTGAGATGATATTATGTTTTCCACAAATGGTGCACTGGACATGAAATTCCACACCAACATTGTTGTTAAAATACTATGTCCATCTGGAAACTACATTGTACATCTAATTGTCATGTAAAGCAGGTGCTTTTGATTCATGGCAACACACATTTCACATTGTTCAAATTCAAGGTAACTCCAACTTTTCAACGTCTATCCTAGACCGTGCCCAAATTCATGGAAATTTATTTTGCCAGGAATGTAAACAGTCAACAAATGTTGTTGTCCCTATAATGCCTGCGAGAAACTATAATGGCTAGAGTTGTGCGAACAGTGGTAGTGAGGAGTTTTTGTTCAGTATGTTTTAGAGGTTGAGAGGATGAAAACAATGAAATTTTGAGCTCATTGCGCTCCATCCCTTGCTTTCAAGCTAGCTTTTTGTGCTTTGTCCATCGATTTCAAGCTAGGGACGAAGCTTTTGAAATAGAGGATGCTGTTCCAAAGGCAAAAGGTGGAGGTAAATTCTCATGCTCTGTTCCTAATCTCAACCAGTATAAGAAAGTTGTTGGCAGAAATTGCTAGCAAATTTTACCATAATGATATATATACAGGAATCATGATTTTTTAATGACAGGGTTGTCATTCAATGAGCATTTCATGTGGTGGTCACCGATTGTGCAAATTGAAGACAAGTCGTTGGCGAAAATTGCTAATTTTTTGCCAGGTGCTTATATAAGCATGGCTTTACCAAGGTTGTTGATCTTTTGATTTACACAACCTTTTAAATTCCCTCTAAGAAGAGGAATTGGCTGTAGCAGTCATCTATGCCTCTGCCCCCACACAGAGCTTCAAAGTCAATGGAAAACAGGTTGAGGCCCTTATGTGCCATGACATGGCGGGTGGATATAATGATGACAAATGGGTCCAGGGAAACAAAAATAACGATGTGTATGCGACATGACATTGGCATTTGAATGACGTAATTTTCTATTTCTTGCACAGTCTGATTACATTACCTCCACATTGCTGGACCAATACAACCCGCAGGCATAGAGTGTTGGTTTATCTCTCTATTAATCTATTAGGTTTTCTATGTGTGTGTCTTTTATTACAATTAGGATGCACCCAATCTCTCCTGGGAGGGTCGCACACATTCATGTGGTGCACAAACTAGGTGCATGGGTGTCTGGTTCCTTATTATGGGGACACCCATAGTCTTAGGGTTAATACGCCCTCAAAAAGATGGTTCATTACCTTGTCTTTTTAACTCCTACTTCATAATAGTGTTTTGTGCAGAGAAGCACCCCATAACTAAAACCAAATTCATGTTGACGTTGTTTCACACTTCAAGCTTTCCATTCCTTTTATCTAAAGAGATACGTGTCCCCTGCACCCATATTTTAAAATTGTGTTCATGCACCTTACATGAACCTGCATCTACATCCACACACCACAAGGTGTGTTTGTATAAATATGTGTGTATAAGTTTCTGAATATAAATATAATTGCAACCTAGGAAAACAATGTTTGAACTAGTAAAAATTCACAATTTTGTAAAAAACTTTGTCATAAAATTTGAAAAGAAAATGTAACTGTTCCAAATATAAAACATACTCTTAAATATATAACATCAAAATATTTAAATTGTATTTAAATTTTAATTATTCAATAGGAATATGTTGTAGCGACTGCAACACCCTCCAAAATTTTGGCTTGCATCCAAATTTTAGAGCCTTCTTTGGTTTTTCCCCTTGATATTCACAAACACTTGAGCTCATCCCATGAGCTCCTTTCGAGCCTTCACACCCTTTTTGTTTGATCGAGCATCAGTCGGCTTTTGGCATGTTGATTGCTATGTCATTCTTACGAGTTTGTTCTGGCAATTTTGAGGGTTTGTCTTTGTGTGTATGAGTTGTTTTCGCTCTGTCAACATCAGTTACACACACACACAAAGTTGTAAACATTGTCGTGCAAGTGTCGTCATGGTCGTTTGAAGACATAGTCCAACTCACTTGTCACTCTTAATCATTGAGTCAGTCCCACTTAGCACATGTTGTCTTGTTGGTTTGAGGTGTCTTGTCGTCGAGTCATGCTAAGTGTGTGATCACATTGTCATGTATGCACAAGTACACTTTCTTTCACACTTAGTCAATTTTCTTTAAATTTTTGTGACCGGAAAACCCTTTGTCAAACAGACGTGATCTCATTGACCTTGCACTGCTGCCCATAACTACGTAGAGCTTGAGGTTGTCCTCTGGGCAACCTTCACTATGCAATTATGGAAATGCACTAGTTGATTGACTCCCAAAACTACGGAGAAGTTGTCCCGAAACCTGATCCATTCTGCACTTCCCGCTGGTCAAGCAGAGAAATCACTTGAGCTGTGATCCAGGGCTGTCTCCATCTCTGAAATTGTGCATAACTATCTATCACTTTCCCTTCTGGTCTACTCTGCAATAAGCCCAGGGATTACGCAAAGCTGTCTGTCAGCTGCCCTGCTTCCCTGCTCTTTAATCAACCTAGAAATTGCGCAAAGCTGTTTGCCACCTTCCCTTCTTCCCCGCTCTGCAATCAACCCAAAAAATGTGAATAGTTGTTTGTCACCTACCCTTCTTCCCCACTATGCAATCAACCCAGAAATTACGCAGTCATGTCTTGGCCCAAAATATCTCCCAACATTGTGCAATTTTGACCAGCAACTCCCACAGTTCGATCTTGTCCTCTTCTAGAAAACAACACATATTTTTTTTCCAGTGCCTCCTACTACCCACATTGTCTTCCCTGGAGAAACTGCACAAATCCCAACCGGATGACTTGCCCAGTGCTCCCTTTGAAAATTACGCAGATTGGCCCAGCAGTTCCCCGACTCCCCGCCTGGCCTTCCTCCTGGAAACTGTACAATTCTACCTCCCTGCTGGGTTTTGCCCTGCAACTATCACTATTGTCCCAGATTGCGCAAATCTACCTCCCAGTGACCTCTGTGCAATTTTTCCCAACAATACTTTGGAGCCTCACATCCTGGTCTCAACTGTGCTCTATGCAGTTTCAATGCCTTGTCCCTCTCTCAATCACATGCACTGAAATGGAAAACAATGCATCATGTTAGACTAGGAGATTTTTGGATTTGATGTCATCTCGTCATGAGTGATTGCAGGAATAGGTACATCAATGAAACATGGCACGACAATGAAAGGGATGGAGAAGATGTGCATGCTAGAAGACTTGCTCGCAGTCAAACAAATGCATGAAGCACATCGAGCAAGCAAGCGAAAGGGACACATACACATGCACCATCATGCAAAGACCAAGACCATCGAAGACCCCGTGCACTTTTCCAAGCAGAGGTGAAGACATGTTACACCGAGAGCATATAATCACTCAACAACACAATAGCTCGACACATACATAGTTAGCCAGTACATGTTAGCAATGTCATGTCGAGTTGTGTCATGATTTGTCTCGGCCACATCACTACTATGGGCCATACTTGTTGTAATCAATGTAATGTAAAGTGGAAGTCCAAGAGACCCACATATGAAGTAAAAATGTATTAAGAATTCAAATAGTCATGAGGGAAATTGAAAAGTCACAAGGGTTAGTTATACCCCCTTGGCTATATATACCCCCTCATTGTATGAGCAAAGGACTTTTCACCTTAGCTCCTCCCACATAGCCTTGAGAGTTTGTAGTCTGTTCTTTGAGGAGTGAGGAGTGGCTCCATTCTCCCACTACTGGGACTAGTGATGTATGGTGTACAAATGTGTCTTGGATCTTTTGCTTAATTCAGAAGCCTGTCTCAGGCCAACATGTTTTCATGCATGTTTTGTATCCATTTGTAAGACTACTCTTTAAACGGTTGTAATGCATGTTTTCTTAACCTATACTAAGATAGTTGAACTACTTCGGTTATTTTAGTACTTATATTGTTGAAGATGTGTTGTATTGTTTAACACTGTTTCCCCATCCGTGTGGACTACTAAGCTAGAAATTAGACATAACATGTTTGTGTTTTCTTAGTTTTAACGACCGTCACCCCTGTTTGGAATATTCCGTTGGATGGTGTACACGTTTTCCCTTGAGCTTTGGCTTTCACGACTACCGCATCTGATGTGGGTTATTCCACTAGATACCGGACAAACCCCTATTGTTGTTTGCATGTGTTTCTTCCTAGGTTTGGACTATTCCCTCTCATCAAGGCTCACTTTATCTGCCCCTTTTGATAGTAAGAGAACCCGACACGGAGTTACATTAAGCACTCACCAGGCACACTCACCTTGCTTTCTTGAAGTTACAAGCATAACACTCTCATGTGCTGAACAACAAGAGCTAAGGAAAATCTCTAAGATAATGGTAACCATGCCATCGTACTGGATGGGACTCCTACACCAAACGGTATGAGGTCTATTTGGGACTTCATACCGGGAAGATCCCTTGAATGTTAGCGGGTTCAACACCGTCAACATTTTTGGCGCTAGAAGAAGG
Organism: Pinus taeda; assembly: GCA_000404065.3. Classification (NCBI taxonomy): domain Eukaryota; kingdom Viridiplantae; phylum Streptophyta; class Pinopsida; order Pinales; family Pinaceae; genus Pinus; species Pinus taeda. The sequence goes on along the minus strand of APFE030715727.1, from coordinate 107,175 downwards.
GTTGCTAGTTGTTCCCTATACAACACTTTGAGATGGATGGCATTGATTCGAAGGGCCTCATTGGAACCCTCCAATGGCAATTTGAATTCTTTTATCTACTACATGGTTGTCATTCAAGGAACATGTGAGGTGATTTGGATGAGAAAGATACTTGTTGGATTGTTTGGTCAGATGATGGATCCAACTGTGATCTACTGTGATAATAAGACTTGCATCAAGCTCTCTAAAAATCTTGTTACATTCACTTTGTAGATCCATCTGGAACCAACCACTTCGTAGATCCATCCATCATAATTAGGTCGAAACAAACAAACTTTATAGTGGGGTAAAAAATCCTTGATGGCATAATATCGGCTCATGAAATACCTCACTCTTTGAAATCTCGATGAAGGCCAGGGATGTTGATGAAATTGGACTTATCCAAAGCATATGATCACTTAAATTGGCAATTCCTCTTTCAGATGTTGACAACCATTGTATTTTATTAAGACTAGATATGATGGACTAGATCCATGGTAATAACCCTTTTCTTTTCTATTATTCTCAACAGATCTCCCTCAAGGAAATTCCACTCCATCTAAGGCTTGAGGTAAGGCGCTTCCTTATCCCCATCTTGTTTATTATCACAATAGAAGACTTGGTCCATTTTATTCAAGAGGCAAAGTGAGAGGGTTATATAAAAGGAAAAAGATCCCTGAAACTGATCTCTCGGCAACACACCAGTAATTTGTGGACAATAATATGCTCTTTGGAGAATTGAAAATTTGAGAGATTAAAGCCTTGCATGTTATTCTGGAAAAGTTTGAGCTAGCCATAAGTATTTTGTTTCCTTCCTGTTGTGTCATTTTCTGACTTGCTGTCACATCCATGTCTTGCTGTTGTATTTATGCTACAAAATGAACAGGGGAAAAATTTGAAAATTGGAGACAGAGCAGAGGATTAAAGGAATGTAGGAGTGATCAGGTGTGGGGAGACCGAATAGGGAGGACAGAGCTTCATATCGAATATACAGGGATTACATGAGCTCTATATTTAGAAAAGGATCGTATGGGAATCAAGACCAAATCACAATCGTATTGGCGTAGGAGAGGTCGTGGCAATCAGGGGGTTGATTTTCATTTAATATTACAAACATATTTTAACAGAGGAAAACTTCGTAAAACTTGGCTTAGTGGGCTTGAAATATTATTAAAATTGGAAGATAATGCTTTTGGGTACAGAAGTTGCGTATATATAGAAGATGTGCATATACAGAGGTTGCACCTATATAGAGACTGCATTTTTATGCATATATGGAAATTGTGCATATACAGAAGATATGCACATATCTTCTATATATCTGTCACTTTCTTATATGTGCATATCTTTCGTGTATACACATATTTTATGTATCTGCATCATATATGCGCAAATTCCATATACAAAAATTGCGTGTATATGGAAATTGTGCATATATAGAAGATATGTGCATATCTTCTATATATCCGTAATTTTCTTATATGTGCATATCCTCCATATATGCACGTCGTTTATGTATTTGCATCGTATATGCGCAAATTCCATATACAAAAATTGTGCATATACGGAAGATATGCGCATCTCTTCTGTATATACATAAATTTCGTATATGCGCAAATTCCATATACAAAAATTGCGCATATACGAAAATTGTACATATACGCAATATATGCACATATCTTTCGTATATGTGCCTCTTTTGTATGTGTGCAACTTTTGTATATGCGCATATTTTCCGTATATGCGTAAATTTTTTATATGTGCATATCTTCCGTGTATGCACGTCTTTTATATATGTGCATCTACTGTATATGCGCAACTTCCGTATACAAAAATTGTGCATATACGAAAGATATGTGCATATCTTCCGTATATACGTAACTTTATTATATATGCATATCTTCCATATATGTACATCTTTTATGTATGTGCATCTACCGTACATATACAACTGCCATATACGGAAACTTTTCATATATGAAAATTGTACATATACGAAAGGTATGCGCATATTTTTTGTATATGCGAAATTTTTCTACATGCACATATCTTCTAGGTATATGTGCAACTTCTGTATATACACATAACCTCCATGTATGTGAAACTTTAGTATATATAACTTTTGTATATGTGCATCTTTTGTATATGCGCAACTTCTGTATATGCACATATCTTCTGCATATGCGTAACTTTCTTATGTATATATCTTCCGTATATGCATGTCTATTATATATGTGAATCTAAAGTATATGTGCAACTTCCATATACAGAAATTGCATGTATACGGAAATGTGCACATATAAGAAAGTTAT